>OMPL01096664.1:0-13634 GCA_900312945.1 Merluccius capensis | reverse complement strand
CAATTAGGCGTATATTAAGCATTCTGTTGTGTTCTTATCTTCCACGCTTGTGTCTTGCAGAATGCAAATGTGGCATGCCATCGCCGAAAAACTGAAGCTAAACAATCCAGAATCTGAGTAAGCACATATATGTTGTTGTTGTTGTTCTTCTTCTTCTTCTTGGTGTCGTTGTTCATATAAGTAGCATAGTAGTATAATCAGTAAAGTAAAAGTCCTATTGTTTTACTGGGAGCTGGGATGAACCACTTAATTTGAATCTGGTTTTTCTTATCAGCTATTTATTATTTAGGAGATTAATGATTCATTACTATAAAATACTTTACATTTTCATGTTCTTTACATGTTCACATGACACACAGCATCAGTAATCACAATGTTGAATTTTACCTGAACAACACAACTCTTTTGTACAGTGCGATAAAAGCGGTAAGCGATCGCTGCATGGGCCTTTGTTCACAAATAAAACAGCTTCAGAAGGTAAGATGTTGTGATGTTTTTCTGCACCAAATGTTCTCTTTAAAAGGAATACACCACCGAAAAAACAATGAAACAACTGCAACAAATGACCTTTTTTTTTTTTTTTTTACATTTCTGGCTTGTTGATTGGTCAGCTAACGAGAGTCAATTTACATTGATTGAGTGCAGCGATCAAAGTAAAATATATTCCACATCAGAATCCACCTACATTTTCCATGGTGTATTCCTGTTAAACTTAAAACTCACCACACTGTAACTGTTTGTCATCAGGAATCCAGAGATATTGAGGATCAAGTCACAGACATACAGAAGGAGCGGCTTGGTACATTAAGTATTTCTTTCTTTGTTAGCTGTTCTGCCCCATATGGGTTGAACAATCACATTTTTTAATTCAAACCACAGTTTAATTGAAATTGTACTAGTTTCAGATCCCTGGCACATCATGTCCTCTATGACACACCCAAAAAATATATTATTTGTAGGCTTATATTGTAGCTTTTAAAGAATCAAAATGGAATGTGCACTTCTCAATCAAAATGTGGATTACATTGAAAAATGTGTGCTTTTTACACTTATTTAGTCATCATGATGACCAACTATTCACTATATTCCAATAATTTGCAGTACTTCATATGTATTCCCATTTTTTTATTGTGCTTTCAGTGTCTACCATGTACTATGTGTAATCATCTGAACTTTGATTATGTTCTCCATATGGGCAACTGGAGAGTAAGCGTCTATCAGGACTTCTTTGAGCAACTGTTATACTTCTCTGTAGAGTTGAAGCGGCTTACACATGAGAAAATGAAAGAGATGGACGAGTTGATGCACAAGGAGCACCCTGATTCAGAGAAGTACAAAGTCGCCCTGCAGAAAGGCCGGGCGAACTTGGAGAAGTACAAAACCATGACAGTTATGACTCAGAATGTCTTGCGGGTAAATGTCTACCTATTAACGTATAGATACAAAGATATATAACATGAGCCTGAATCGAAAGCAAACGTGTATGACCAAACCAGGGCATTACTTTTCACAGGGGATTCTGTTGGCCTGCAAAGTCAACTGGCTGGATGACCCCAAAATCAAAGCCGTCGCCATGACCCTAGAAGACCTTCCCATCTCGGACTGAAGAAAAACGATATTTGCATATTTATGTTTTTTTCACTGTATATACTGGTATAATAAAATGGAAAGAAAAACCATGTAGGGTGTCGTGGTGCTTCACCGCCGCCAGGGGGCGCTGCAGGGACGGCACGCGGATAACCGCTACGTCCTGTTTACTTTCACTGAAGAAGAAGTTGTTGGGGATCTGCACGTGTTGCCTCGTATTACCATAAGCCACGACAGTTTTCTCTTATTTTCCACAAAACTACACGTCCGACAAAATGCCGAAAGTTAAGGCGGAAAAGAAAAGCCGGCAGCACCAAGAAGTAAAAAACCAAGGTGCGTTTATATGCGACGTACCTGCGGCTGCGCTAAGCTAACTCACTAGCGTGTGACTATTAACAGTGCCAGTGATGTCATGTATTTACAACTTTAAAAACCCATTAGCCAGTGAAGTTACTACTTCATACCACGAGTTGGAGGTTATACAGAATGTGTGTATTATTCCCCATGCAGGTATTATGTTCAACACTGGCATCGGCCAGCACATATTGAAGAACCCCTTGGTGGTCAATGGGATCATTGAAAAGGTAGGCTACGTGTTGTTGTCATGGTACATGATGGACATCTTGACCCGTCCTTAAACCTCACTGAACACAAACGTGTGGTCCTCCGCAGGCCGCCATCAGACCTACGGATGTGGTCTTGGAGGTGGGACCAGGCACTGGAAACATGACGGTCAAACTGCTGGAGAAAGGCAAGAAGGTGAGTGTCCCTCATCCGATGACGTAATGGGCACCTGGAGTCAGGTTTACATACGTCTTGACGGAAGCAATCCGAGAGTAACGACAGTGTCGGGGAGTAACATCAGTGTCAGAGTAACGACAGTGTCAGAGAGTAACGACAGTGTCAGAGTAACAACAGTATCTGAGAATAACGACAGTATCAAGGAGTAACAACAGTGTCAGAGTAACGACAGTATCTGAGAGTAAGACAGTGTCTGAGAGTAACGACAGTATCAGAGTAACAACAGTATCTGAGAGTAATGACATTGTCTGAGAGTAACGACAGTGTCTGGGAGTAACCACAGTATCTCTCGTTGTTCAAGGTGGTGGCCTGTGAGTTGGACTGCAGATTGGTGGCTGAGCTCCAGAAAAGAGTGCAATGCACGTGAGTAAATTAATATGCCATTTAGTGCAGTTTGTTGGAAAATAAGTACGTTTAAACCTAATGCATTCAAATAACAGTTTATGGTGATGACATTCTTGTTCAGTTTGACTGGGGTGTCACAATATATTAGTTATAATTATTGTTTTTTTAACATCTTTTTTGACAGACCCCTGCAGGCCAAACTTCAGATATTAGTTGGTGACGTGCTGAAAACAGACCTGCCTTTCTTTGACATTTGTGTCGCCAATTTACCCTACCAGGTATGAACAATATCTGCCTAGAATTGAAAATGTCCAACACCGCCATTGTTGTTTACAAGTACAATAACCCAAGTAAATGTTTATTTTGCAGATTTCTTCACCATTTGTATTCAAGCTACTGCTACATAGGCCTTTTTTCCGGTAAGTCGTATCCCATGATTTGAGTCAGTGTACATTACATTTAGGGAATTTTTTTACCCCCGTCAACAAATCTCACTTTGCGGACGTTGCCTCCTACCTGCTCAGGTGTGCAGTGTTGATGTTCCAGAGGGAGTTTGCCATGCGTTTAGTCGCCCAGCCTGGAGACAAGTTGTACTGCAGGCTGTCCATCAACACTCAGCTCCTGGCCCGCGTGGACCATCTGATGAAGGTCAGACTCCAACCAAAACTACCATAGTTGTTATAGTCTCTGTGTAGATGGTGGTAGATTGTGATGAGTACTCAAAAGAAGGCTCCCCTCTATGCATTCAGGTGGGAAAGAATAACTTCCGTCCTCCTCCTAAAGTGGAGTCAAGTGTTGTCAGAATCGAACCCAAGAACCCGCCTCCTCCAGTTAACTTTCAGGTAAGACACCAAGTAACAACGCTGAGTGTGCCTCCATCAGCTTTGTTAACTTTTAAGGGAAAACTAAAGAGGGTTTGGTCTGTGATATTAGTGCTTTTTTAAATATTGTTTTTTGATTCCTTTAACAGGAATGGGACGGCCTGGTCAGAATTGCATTTGTGAGGAAAAACAAAACACTTAATGCCTCATTCAAGTAAGTGTGTGTGTGTGTGTGTGTGTGTACACCCATGAATATTGTTTCTGTCTAGATAACCAAAAAATACTTAAATTTACATTTTATCCACAGGAGCAATTCAGTTGAGCAACTTTTGGAGAAGAACTACAGAATTCACTGTTCGATACACAACATAGTAAGTAAACTACCTCCAGCTGGCATCTCTTTCTTGACGCATCACCGGGTAAATGGAAAGGCAAACACCAGTCCCTCTCTTTTGTTTTCTGCATGCTCAACCACTGGCCTGGTCTAAAACAGTGAAGCACTGCTTGTAATCAGGCATTCATCAGTATCAATTTAATGAGTTTTTAAAGGTGGTTACTAGGGGTGTTTGTTTTCACATGAAATGCGTTGAGGAGCACACTACATCAACTGAAGCATGTAAATTTCCCTTACACCCTCCCAGTATAGCAATGATGCTGCTGAAGTCAGAAAGACTGACTGACATGTGCATTGTTTTGGGAAGTATGACTCATGATAAATAGTCTCTAGAAGTGTGATTCAACCTTTTCCCATGGTCTAGTTTAAAAAAAGTAATAAATCATGATGGCATCGAATCGGGAGATAAGCATATCGTCCCAGTCGTAGTGTTTACTGAAGAAACACATTCATTCCCTCACACATCCTAGCAAGCAACAGGTTTTGAGTCACTTGTTCATTTGAATGGTAGTGGGCAGTTATTTACTGTGGTGTGTGTGTATGTATGTGCTGCCAGGAAATCCCAGCAGACTTCAGCATTACCGAGAAGATTGAGAGCGTTCTGCAGGAGGTTGAGTTCAGTGAGAAGAGAGCCAGGTCCATGGATATCGATGACTTCATGGTGTAAGCCTTTTTAAGTGACTTGCTTAATTATTGTGATTCATCTGCATGTCATATTTATATGCCAACTTTACAGATGAAAGGAATACTGAACTCTCCTAGTTGAAGAATGAACATCCTGTGTTGCCGTTTAATCTGAGTTAATGTCATCCTTCACAGGTTGCTTCACGCATTCAACAAAGCTGGGATACACTTCTCCTAATCAGTGGAGACGTGTCACCTTTGGATCTCCAGGCCAGAGAGCTGGGGGCCGAGCGTAGCACAGTCCTTGGCCGGAGAAGACGTGTGATGACTTCACTCCGCTTTAGACTAATTTCTTTGAACAGTGCTGGGGTACTCAGCTTGAATATTAAAAGAATATGCCACCGAAAAAACGATGATTTAGTTCGATTACATAACTCGGACATTTTGAACAGAGGCTTGCGTGTGTGATAAGATCTCACAGAAGTGGTTTGTTCAGTGGACTACACAGAAGGAATGTGATGCATTTAAACAGACGTTTGAATGCTGGTTTGCTTGGGGTTGAAGCTGAATGGAGAGCACTGTATTAGAAATGGTCCATGCTTCTGGCGTTATAAGCTATTTGAGGCGAGTAATTGATCGTTTTTTGGTTTCTGCTTTCCTGTAAAAAAGAACAGTATGTAAAAGTGCTCATATTGAGATGACTATATGTGCTATATGCAAGTAATGGTTCACAATTTAAAAAATGAAATGTAAAAGAGCTGTTCCAAGACATGGTTTTGAAAGTTAATAGGATGATTCTTAAAAAAAAAAATACTACTTGACTGTTTGTTTCATGTTTGGACATCTTAAGTTTATTAAATGCAACAGTGATGGAAATACCACTTCCAAAATCTGATGCATTTATTCTGTAGACTTCACCTTGCTGAAGATGCCGAAACTGCCCCCTAGATGGTGCTGGGGACCAACCTCACATTAATACTTGGGTTGTTTTATGGCATGATTATCTTCACATGCTCTCTTCTTCACTACGCTGGCCATGTCCCTGGTCCCTATGAAGACGCATTCTTGCATTATCGTCCATTAACTTAATGAAAATGAATGACGGATGTCCGTCGATCATTAAAGTACTCAAAATCAAATGGGTCAATTTTTTTATTTCTTCATCCAGCATAACATCTGGTTCAATCACAGAGCAACATCTTCCACAGTAGGTCAGTGGTAATCACTATACATTATAGCTGTTTTCTTCTACTTATAACAAAGTGTTAAATGAGGGGATGAAAACCTTTTTACAGTAGCTTCTCATTCGGAGGGATGCCACACGTCATGGCACACAAAAGCAGAAGCAAACTACAGGTAGAAAGTCTGTCAACGTTTAAGACAATAATAGGTACAAGGAAGGGTACAAGGGAGCAGCAAAACTTGATTCAAGGCTACTTCCGTTTTAAGCTGGGGAAAGAGGACAGAAGAGCATCTAGACCGAGCCCTAGGTGGCTTTACTCTACGGTGCCAATTCGTTGGTGATGGATGGAAACATTTGAGTCATTTCTCCAAGAATGCACATGTCAACACATGGCAGGCGGAGTTAACGGAAAAAACCCTCAAAAATGTGCTGTAAACTTTAAAGGAGACATAACATTAAACTCTTGAAACCTGTTTCAAAAGGAGGTACAAATATGTATGAAAGAAATTAAATAAAACAGGATGGGGCATAGTCTAAAAACTAAACCTCCATGAAAGATAAAAATCAACTGTAAAAGAATAAAAAAAAGAAAAAAAAAAGTTATTTCCACCATGTATCTAACAAGACCGGAGGGGGTGAACGGCCATTTTGTTACCCGAATGGAGAGAGAAGGTAATTTCCATGATCATGGTAGTACACCAGACAAGTCCCAAGTTTCTGTGTCATTTGAAGGCGGCTGTGCCAAACATCTAGTGGTTACGCGTCTGTGTGTTTGAGTGCCACCTCCATCTCCTCAGCCACGGATGTCTACACGGCACGTGGCCTTTTGGGATTGATCTGCTTACTGGCTTGCTCTTCCTCCTGCAGCGCCGAGCGGAATGACTTCACTTTGTCTGTGAGAGAGAGAGAGCGAGAGAGACAGAGAAAGATTGGTTTTAATGACGGGATCAGACTACAAGAATTCAGCCCGTCACAATCTCAGCATTGCGGGCAATTATGAACATCAAAAGCTTGCGACACACAGACTAGCGTGTTTGATATTTTTGATGTACGTTGATGAATGAAATATTGACCCCTCCTGAAAGACAAAAATGTTGTATAGTTCGATTTTGGCATTAAACTACATTGTTGTGCTGTCCAGTAGCTTTGGGCAAGAACTGTGTGAAAATGGGATAGTATTTGGCAACGTTACTAACCTCGGAGCTCAGTGAGAATGTCTATCTTCTGGTCTAGGATTTGCTCCAGCTGGGTGGCATAGGTGTCCACGTCGTAGTCCACCTCCTCCGTCATCTCCAGCAGCACCTTCTCATCCTCCAGCCACCGGATAGACTCCTGACCAGAGGGCACACACACATTACCAGAACGGTTGGAAAAATGTGGCAACATAAATTGATCAAAGGTCTCAATATTTAAGTAGGGTGTTGTGGTGTTCTGTTAGCCTGGGAACCAGACACATTTTATTTCCTCTGGCAGATACGTCTGGCCCAACTTCCTGTTCAGACTGATTTCAGGCCGACCTTAGCCGTTCATCTAATACGGGGCGGGTTTGAAACGACGACTGTACAGAAGAGCAACCAAGTAAACAAGCAAGACGGCTGCCGCTGATGTGGAATGGTCTGTTGAATCCTCTATCGCGACAGTGTTAAACAAACTGGACGGTATATTTTCTCTAAAAGAAGAACAAACAATTGCACCTAAAACTGTTTTTGATAAAAAAGATTGTTTGCCGTACTTCTGACAGGATTTGTTAAAAGTTTAATTTACGTCACAAGGTTTCGTTTTTTGATTGGTTGGTTGGTTGTAGGTCTATCAAATTGCGTCCAGAGGCATTTTGGTCTGTGCCCGTTGAAAATGGAAAATGAAACTTGGTTTGGCGATGCCAGGCTAGCGACGCTCGGCTAGCGACGCCAGGCAAGCGATGCCAGGCTAGTGTTCTCCGGCTGTACCTGGAAAACAGCCCTGTGGTCCTCAAGGACCTGCTCCTCCATCTCCACCATCTGAGACACGGCCTCGTGGAAGGTGAAGAGCTGAGGAGACACCTCCTCCTCCTGAAACAACACACACGGCCAACTCCAAATGACTCCATATAAAGTACACAACATAAGTAAGCGCACATACAACCAGAAAAACTAAGTTCTACGCAAGATTAGTGGTACTTCTGATTATGTAAATCATTGAACCTCAATAGGAGTGTTTCCACAGGCCCAATTTCCAGCGGCTTAGTTGTAGCTCAAATAGTTAGGCTCTATTGTAGCTAAGGGGAACAGTGTTGCCCACCGTGACTGGTCAAATATTTGGCTCAAAGACATGAGTTACCTCTGAACCAATATGCTATAACATGAATGGTATCGTGCATTGTGCAGGCTTTCCTTAGAATTCAAGTCATTCACTGCTGACATAGTTTCAACTGAATAGCCCATTTTCCCAGACAACTTCTGGTTTTAACCTCTTCCTGTTAAACAAGTTACGCAATAACCAACTAGGGGCGAGCCCACATTTCTCCAACACTTCCCTAGTGAAAGGTTTCGTTAAGACGCCAGGGGACTTACGTTCTGCTCACAGAGCAGTTTGAGGTCGTCTCTCTGCGGTGAGCTGCTCAGCCAGTCCTCGTCCAGCAGGTCCATCTGATTGACCACGTGGATGTTGGGTCGGCACCCCTCCATCACCTGGTTGGCGTCCACAGTGAGCTCCTTCACCCTGCAAAAAGAACAACCAACGACAGTCGTTGAACACACCTCCTTTCAAAAAGGCTGGCACCAAGTTGAGGGGAGGGGTGGGGGTTGGAATGAGTGTTGTGTGATAAAATTAAATAAAACACACAAATAAATCACATCACAAATGCAATGGATGTCTTATGACAGCAATAAGACCGTGCAGATGCAGGGGCCATGTCAACATCTTCCCCTATGCTCCTTTGCCTGAACTAGCATCCATTTCAGTCCTGCGGGGATGAGGGGAGACCTGTGGAGATATCACCTCTGCCACCCGCCAGGGATTCCTGCGTGGGACGTTTAAGACTGACACCTAACTGGATTGTGTTTGTACTTAATGAGGTCTGACTGAGCGGATCTGGTGCGAGTGCGCCGTTCCTGACCTGCCTTGGGCAGCGCTAATGAATGAGCCCTAGCTGAGAGAGCTTATCCACTGGGAGTTCCTTCAACAAAGGCTCATTCTGCACCCTGCTACTCCGCGGCCACGCCATGACTGCATTAGCACCGCCAAATACTAAGCGCACCTTTCTTATGCGGATTAGTGACTGAGTCGACTAAAAAAGGGTGCTTAGCTGACCGCAACGGCCTTCCTTTAAGTTTCCATGTAGTGAATCTTAGTCATGGCTGTTCCTGTTGCACTGCAGCAGCCTCATTGCTGATGACACATAAATAAGCCCCTCCCACACCCAGACTGTAACAGGAACTACCCCCTAAAGAAGCCCCTCCCACACCCAGACTGCAACAGGAACTACCCCATAAAGAAGCCCCTCCCACACCTAGACTGTACCAGGACTACCCCATAAAGAAGCCCCTCCCACACCTAGACTGTACCAGGACTACCCCATAAAGAAGCCCCTCCCACACCTAGACTGTACCAGGAACTACCCCATAAAGAAGCCCCTCCCACACCCAGACTGTACCAGGAACTACCCCATAAAGAAGCCCCTCCCACACCCAGACTGTACCAGGAACTACCCCATAAAGAAGCCCCTCCCACACCTAGACTGTACCAGGAACTACCCCATAAAGTGACATAACCACCCAAGTCAGGCAGCCTAGCAAAGGATGAAAATTGAATGCCAAGTCAACACACGACGAGGAAGAGGAGGATGAGAGGTGCAGATGAACGGAGGAGCAGGGAACACAACACAGAAGCAGGTGAAGGAGGTGTCTGTAGCCACCAGGACCCAGAGCAATGTGTGTCTATGAAGAAATGACCCAGGATCATGAATGGAAGCGAGGGGGGGGATGCATGCCATGTTTCTTATTTTGTATGATAGGGGAATGCTTAACCTGCTAGGGGAGGTAGCGACAAAGTCATCATAGTCAAAGGTATTGGTGGGAGAGTGGTCAGAGCGGCTGCCCTGGCCACCCTGGGAGAAGGGGATGTCTGAGGGACTAATCCCAAACTCCTTGACTCTGCACAGAGGCAGCGAGCACACCAGCACACCAGGAGCACACACACGGCACAGGAGAAGAAAGCAGGGGAGGAAGAGAAGGGATACGACAGAGTCAGAAATAAACTACTGATAGAGCAAACTTAATTTCACACACGTCACCCGTTGTCTCGCTGGCCTCTAAATTCTACACATAACGACAACAACAATCTTGTTAACAAGTCTATGCATAGGTTTGGTATCTGAAAATAGGAATGTGTCGATTTAAAAAACGTCTGTACGTTATGAAATACAATCTACTCCCTACCTGTTGGCGTAGCGTAGTGTGTTCAGGGTATTCTCACATGACGTCATACCAGGAGAGATGGTCGCAATCTGTGCGCAAAAAGAGACCATTCACGACCTTCACTTCATATTAAAGGAAGGCTGAAGCTTCTCAAGTGGACAGGACACGAGTACAGTATGACATGAAGCACCTCTATGCAAGAATCACCAACATGGGGAGGACTAAAGACTGACCATGCATGTACGCGAGTTCTCCCCAATGAAGGAGTCTCGGAGGACCTGCGTCAGCTTACTGGCTCGGAACGGTGTATGGGGTTTGTTGCGGCCCAGTGCCCTGATGCACTCCTGATGGACAGACACACAGAGAACCAGCAATCAGCATCATACCCTTGATTGTTACCCCTGTACTTCCACCAGGGTATGACAAACTGAAACAAACAATTAAAATGGATTAAACGGATAGTTCCGGCCCTTGATGCTGATTGGCTCGAAGCCGCTGTAAAATGTTAATTTCATGAAATCTAACTCGGTAGTCTGTAGTAACCGTTTTAGTTACCATTTTTTAAAAGCAATAAGCCACTTGAGGCCGTGACTTAAAGTGACTTTAGAACAGCTAGGGCGTGTAGGAGGCACGATGCGAAGCGTACATAAACATAAAACATTTGACATTCAAAAGCCACAGTGCGGTTGCAGCCTCTCCTGGCGTCCTGCGTACCTTGAGGGCCAGCAGGCTTTTGTTGATCTCGGCTCCCTCCAGGCGCGTCTGCCGGTCGGCGCTGGACGTGTCCGCCCCGCGCTCGTTCCCCGCCAGGTCGATGAGGGAGAACTTCCCGTGCATCTTGCCCTTCCGCCGCAGAATGATCTGGAAGACGGCGTGGCTACGCGATGAGTGGGCGTTGGCCGACGTCTGTCCCGATGTTCTGGAGCCATGGCAATGGACCAGGATTTAAGTTAGTAAAGGGGGGTGTGTTGCAGCAGGGGAAGGGGGGGGGTTGCAAGGGTAAGGTATTGAGGATGAGAAATGCCAATGTACCTGCAGCTGTTGCCTACTTCTATCAGTTTGAGGACGTCTTCTGTGCATTTGACGTCTTTCTCCTGAAGGCCAACGACCTGGACCTGCTGTTTCCCGTCCTCCAGAACCCTCAGCTTAGCTTTACGGTTCAACAGGTCAAACACCTGCAACACAAATGATGGTTGCTACTGCTCACTCAGTTACTTAATGACTTCTTGTTTCATTTGTTTTCCACATTAAAATATCACATCAAGGTTCTGTGCAAATTGTGTACCTTGCCGCTGTAGATTTCAAAGAAGGTTGCGTACACTTGTAGATCTAGCTTTTTGTAGTTGGGTTTCTTCAACATGAGAAATACGTCCCGAGCTGCACGTCAAACCAACAGGAACATATGGATTCAACATGAGAAATATGTAAAACCAACAGTAAATGATGGATTCAACATGAGAAATACATCCCGAGCTGCATGTCAAACCAACAGGAACATATGGATTCAACATGAGAAATATGTAAAACCAACAGTAAATGATGGATTCAACATGAGAAATACGCCCCGAGCTGCATGTCAAACCAACAGGAACATTTGGAGTTTGATTTATTTGGTTTAATGTCACAAAACCCTAAAGGAAAATCCATTGGAAATTAATCATTGGAATCACGTACCAGCTAATGCATAAACTCCCTTTGCACAATCCTGGTTCTTTCCAGAGAAATCTCCTCCCATAGTCTAAAAATAGACAAACACAACATAAACACAATGATCACAATTGGGCTGGATTGAACAAACCGCAACCTAACATGTTGTAGCTTTTAAGTCTATGGGATGATATGGCCTAAAGACATCATTATTTTAGTACCATGGTACATTGATGTGCCGAAATTAGTAACTCATAACATGCAACTCACATGTGTTTTTCCACTTCCCGTCTGTCCATAGGCAAAGCAGGTGGCCATGCCCCTCTCAAAGATGGTCTCCACCAATGGCCTGGCTGTGAACCTAGAAAGCAAGTCAGAGAGCATGCTCACACCTTCATCCAACTGTAGATAAAAAATACTGAGGCCTGTTTATATACACACCATCTGATACAGCCATGACAACAAACTATCCCTACATCGTCAACCTGAACCGACCTGTAGACCATCTCATTGGTGGTGGTGTCGTCGAAGGTGTAGTCAAAGCGGAACGTCTGATTCTCCAAGAAGCGGGTCAGGTCCACCTTCTGCTTGGGTTCGTGCACCATCACAACGTCTTTACTGGGAATGGTGATCACGTCCAAGTCCTTCATGGTCAACTCTGCAACCGTAAATGGCAAAGTCAAAGACGGTATTGGAGCCAAACAGAGACCATTCTAATTTGCGTTAGGAGTGATAAATGTCCACCGTACCCTTCTTGTTGAGTGGACGTTTCCTCACACAAACACATATTTTGTGCTCTTCAATCTGGAAGAAGACGAAGAGGAATTAGTTGTCGGATGAAACTATTTGACCCAACTCTTCTCACAACCACCAGTTATATTTTATTCTTGTGCGTCTTACAACTTGCACACAAAACAAATATTACCGCTTTGCAACAGCATTACCGCAGCCAACGGTAAGGGGAATCTAGAGGGAGCCTCTGGGGCTGCCCTACACCGGGCTCCACTCACCAGATCTGCGGTGGTCAGAGGCCGGTAGTCCAGGCTGGCTCTGAACTCTCTAATCATGTACATGATCTCATAGTTGGGGATGGTGGTGTCCACCTCCTGAGAGAGAAAACCCAAGAGAGGAGCCGGAGATAGAGGAAGAGAGGACCTGTTAGTGTTGTGTGTGATGCGGAACAATGGAACAATAGTGGGTTTGTGTTTCAACAGTCACTTGCCATCACAATTTAATTTTATACAAATAAAAATATGTTGAGCTGGGAGCTAATAATGACATGACGGGGTTAAATAATAATACATTGCCAGCATTCTACATTCAGAAACACTTTTCAGGGTATATCCCAGAAATATAATTGACCGGGAGTGCGGGTTTATGATGAAAAATGGGCATACACTAAAGGTGATGGGCCAGCTACCTGGTAAACAGACTCAGCTTTCTTCTCCTGTCTCGACATTCTCATACCTGTGCCCTCTTCTCTCTGAGCTCCTGCTGCTGGATCCGTCGTCGCTCCCGCTTCTCCTGCAGTTTCTCCACCTCCTTCACGCAGTTCGATTTCCTCCTCGCTGCCATCCGGAATAGAAAAAACAGTCACTCGGTCTCCAAACCTTCAGTATTTTTTATTTTAACACCTGTGCTAACATGCTTCTATGTTTGCGTCGATCCCTCAGTAACTATTTCAGCATTGCAAAACTCAGTCTCTGCTTGTTTAAACTAATAAGGCTATGGGGAAGGCTTTGACCTCTGTCTTTGATTGCAGCTACAACAAGAGAGTGAGCAGCTGGCACACACTGCCTCCAGTCCTACCAGCTACTTTGAATATCCCCCCCCCCCCC
>OMPL01096663.1:0-11837 GCA_900312945.1 Merluccius capensis | reverse complement strand
CCCCCCAACACACACACACTCTCCCACACACTTCTACACTCTTCTCAACGCCAAATATTTCCTCCACTCTGCCCTTTTATTGACTCTCCGCTATCCCCCGCCATGCGAACCCGCTCTCGTTTTGCTCTCCCCGTCAATCACAGTGGCTAACACACATGCTGTTGTACACACTGTATACAGTAGTGGGCCTGAAATACTTTATATAACTCTTTCAGGCCTAACATGAGCAGATGTGATCACCCGACAACTTTACTCTCTAGATTCCTACAATGGACGTGTGAATGCGTGTTTGGCCAGGACCTGCTCTGGTCCAGCCCAGGGAGGTTCTGAAGCCCAGTGCATATATTTTCAGCAAGACGGTTCTGTTGGCCTACTTTCAGTAAAGTGAATTGTTTCAACAAAAACAAAAGACCGTTTATTTAATCTCTCTTTCTCTTTCTAGTTCTTGTTCTCGTTCTTTCTCGTTCTCGTTCTTTTTCTCTCTCCCTCTCTCTCTCTCCCCGTCTTTCATAAATATACACACGGTCACATTCAGAGCTCAACTGACCCACCATTAAACTACTACTGCTGCCCCAGACTCCTCCAGCCCCGAAGGAAATAATGGATACTGTCATTTCCTAGTTGTGTTCGACCGCATAGTGGCATGCATGGGAAAGGACAGCCAAAAATAGCCTGCTGCAATAGCCTGCTTTTGGGGGGGTAGACAGTGCTTCACTGTTTCCCTCCCTGCTTCTCTTTTAATGGCCCAGTTCCTCTGGTGAGTTATGGGACCCGCAAGGCCCCTGCCGGTGCACTGAGGGCAGGTGTAAAATGTAGCAGGGGCTGCCACGGCCCCGAACCCGCCCAACATAAGTCTCCTCCGCCAGAACCGTGCTTATGTCACGCCGCAGTGCGCTGTAAATATTGGTCTGCATGCACACGTGTGTGTCTGTGTGTGTGCGTGTGTGTAGTGCTTGTAGTGGGACGCAGGAAGTCCCCTGACACCGTTCCCCCGAGAGTGCGAATGAATGACTAACCGGTCAAATGATAACAGTCCATTTTTTTGTTCAAGCCGGGTTGCACATGCACACACACACACACACACATTCACCTGATATTCCCAGTGTAGAGAGAAAACTCGCAAGAAAGGAGGAAAAGTTGGACCGATGTTAGTTATAAGCGATGAGCATGGGGAATAGAAGTGATGGCCAGGAGTGCAAGTTTTAAATGAGTGGAGAGCAAGAGACCTGTGTGAAGGCCTAGCCATGGAGACAGAAGGAGGGAGGGAGGGAGCCAGCAAGGAAAAGAGAGAGAGAGAGGTAAGCGGAGATGGAGGTAGAAACAGTGGAGGGTCACATTCAGTAGCAAATGTGACCCCGCAGAGCACTGGTGACTGGGCCAGTGAGGGAAGAGTGATAGAGAGAGAGAGAGGGGGGCAGAGAAAGCGTTAGAGAGAGGGGGACAGAGTGATGGAGAGAGGGAGACATGGAGCAAGGACGAGGGAAACAAAGAGAGAGAGAGACAGAGACCAGGATCGCTACTAGACGTGTCCTTCTCTAGGACCCGAGGTCATAAACCATGACCTAGTTTGAGGGTTCCCTCTCTCTCTGTCTCTCCAGCCTGGAGCTCTGTTGACTGGAACAATGTTGACCTTGGAGAGGATCTGCTTCACTGTGTCTTGTTGATTCCTAACCTTTTACAGGACATAAATAATCGCTTTTTATTCCCCTTTCACTCGCTCCCTCAATCAACTCCTCGATGGGTCCACGCCTCCCAAAAAACACAGAGCATCGTCCGTCGCTCATTCTGTCATCTTGACAATCATTCCACACTGCGGCAAAAAATATGGTCTTGATTTTTTTTCTTCCCTTCTCTTTATTAACTTATGAAACAAGTCTTTCTGCCTGCTTGCCTCCCATTTGAAATATGCCTTCCCCAATCAAAGTCTGGCTAGCGTCCAGACCCCCCCGTTTACATGACCATCCCACCCGTCTCCCTGGGCCGTCTTGCACAACATCTCTGTATGACAGACTCTTCCCCCCACTGTCTTTCTTGCTGTTTCCAAACACGTGGACGCACTTACCAGCTCACCTTGGGCTCTGTCTGCCTCTACGTCTCTCTATGTCTCTCCCCTCTCCACAGGGTTACCCTCTGTCTGTCTCTCTCTCTCTCACATTTCGATGAAGGACTGAACCTCTTCCAAGCGGCGCCCAAAGATTGGTCTTAAGTGGCCCTGAACTTGGGCCCCCGTGTTCAATTCATCTGTCCATTTCATTTTTCCAAGTTAAACGCTCACAGACACAGAATGAACTGATTTAGAAGGGCAGCGTATTCGGGGGAAACATTACACTGGAGTCTCGGGGAAGCAAGGCCTCAGATCGCACCTTGGGGACAGATAAACATATTAATATAGTGCGTTTTCATTTCAATGTACAAACTTTGCAATATAAAGTGTCCCATTTTATAAATTGGGGTGGGATTGTAATGGGAACCACTGCTGGTTGTCCATTTTCCTTTTGTCTAGACTGGGGCCCTAACGAGCATTTGCATTGAAGTCCAAAGGATGTATATAGAAAGGATCTAATTCCTCTTTGAAATGAAGAAGTACAGATGGGGTGCAAAGCACTTCTCGTAAGGAAGGTGTTTGTGTTCTGGCCCGCTACGGGGGTCTGACGTCAACCCATGATCCATTGACTCATTCACAAGGTGTTGACTGGAGGTTGGGGGGTGAGGAGGGGTCGTTCCAAAGATTTTCCCTCTGCCATTAAGGAAACAGATGAGGTATATGCTAGCAGTCACAGAGCGCCAACATACTGTGTAATGAACGATGGAGGTAGCGGGGGTGGATGGTGATGCCTTCACACCCTGAGGTTTGGAGAGCTAGGCGAGGCAGCTGACAGGGTCTTGGTCGGTGTGGAAACATGGCCACCGCAACCAACGCTAAACTTGCATTTACACACATGTACACCTCACCCGAGGTTCTGTAAAAAGCATCTTAAAACTCTCTCCCAACCTTTTATTTCCAAATCGTCCCCTTACAATCACTCTTGTTCACTGTGATGTTGCACAGGGGGCTTTGTAGCCACTTTGTCGGCTAAGACCAAAAACTGTAAGCTCTGTTGACAAATGACATCTTGGTCAAATATGCAGATACCGTAATAAACAGCATTTTTTCTTTCTTTTTTTTGTTCCCAGATGCCTGGCTTATTTACATTCTGCAGAGCTTTATCGCATAATGTTTTATTAGACCTGGAATGGTGATGAACAACGTTACAAGACCATTACGGTACTTCCACTTTTCGTGTATCGCAGATAGATGTCAGATGAAAGCCTTCCAGAGTGTAAGGGCAGCGATTTAGCAGCACCGCAGATACCTCTATCCTTGCCCGTCTTCCTGCTCTCATTCTCCGCTGTGTTTCCACTTTGGAGTCTTTATCTCAGCACATTCCTCTTTCTCTCTCTTTGTAGCAATAGTTCACTTGCCCTGTGCCATTGTACTTCGAGTCTTGAGCTTCAGAATCTGGCATTACTTAAACCGTCACATTACAATGGGAGCAGGGCAGCAGCAGAAGGAATAATGCTGTGAAAACAAACTCAAGACAAGAGACAAAATGACACGATAAACGCACCAGATACAGATTTCTCACCCCACTTAAGGGGAAAAAGAAAAGGCATCAGAAGCAGACCCCTTCACTTCTTGCCTTGAAACTGCCCTCTTAAGCAAAATGAATTAAATTAAAAAAGTAATTTTTTTTCTGTGATATTTCGTGACTGCTGTTATGACTAGCCATTATCTCCAGCTGCCATGCGACTTGTCAGTGTGCTGGGATGCGTTTTGGGAAAGAAGCAAAAAGTGTCGCGAGCCAAACCCCAGGCCCTGCTGGAGTGGAGTAAATGGTTGTGTTTTGTTGTGTTTTGATTCAATTATTTTTGGCAGACTTGGAAGACATAAAGCAAAGGAAGCATCTTTAAGTGTCTCCAACTGTTCACTGGGCCTCGCTTAAACTGTGTTCACACACACACACACACACACACACACACATATATATATATATACACATGGTTTCAGCTGCCACCCCACTCGAATCACCAAGAGATGAATGTATTCAGGTTGTGTATTTACATTATACAGTGAAATAGTTACATACATACATACATACATACATACATACATACATACATACATACATACATACATACATACATACATACATACATTTAAAATGTGTATTAAATGTTGTTTATTGTGGGCTGTTTGTTTGACTGATTGGTTTCCGTTTGAGTGTACATAGTATATATGCTCAACGGTTATGTCAGTATCTTGATTTGCATTCATAATAGACCCAGAGCACTGTGCTAATTAGTTGTCAGTTTGATATCTAAACTTTTTTCCTTCTCTGTTAAAGTGGCTACAGATGTACCTAAGGCATGCATCACAGACTGCGTGTCACTGGGTAACAATGCATAGTTGCTCATCCCTTGCCAAGACATTGATTTCCTTGTAGTGAGTGACAAAGTAGTGACATTAGTAATCAGCCCGCCTCCAGCACTAGTAGAAGTCTAGTAGTGTAGTGTATAAAATGGAAACAGGATCGTCTTCATCTGTTTTGATTTTGTATGAAGGAGCTCACCTCCTGTATTCCAATATTGTAAACTGCATAGCTATAGATCTCTTCAGCCAAGTATGAACTGCGATATTGTTCAAGATATTAACTTGTGTGTTTTTCTTTGTTCCTTTGCCTTTCAAAGATGATGTGGCAGTTGAGTTTGGTAGGTCTTTTTCTCTTATTCTATCATCTTCCAATGTACCCTCTTTTAACCCATTATCTCATCTCTAACTTGGATCCATTTTTATATTTTGCTGCGACTGCACTCACAGCTGAGGATACTGAAGGTATTATTTGTGTTTTCCCATCCGCTAGAAATGTTGCTGATAGATCACTGGCTGACAACTTCAAACTTTGTTTTCTTTAGTTCTTACTACTAGTATCATATAGAGCTAGCACTTCTCTACTCCCTCTCTCTATCTTCGGTTCCTTTGACCTCAAGCCTAAGTCTGGTCTTATTTTCCACAGTGGAGTCGATGTGCATTAGAGTTGGACAGTCCACAATAAGACTGAATTCCTACACTAAGACTGGAGAACTCTCAAAGGTTATCAGCTTGCTGTGGTGTCTATTGCCATAGATTTTCACCAGCTCCCATATTACTTTGATTAGGTCTTATTCATCCAGCATGGGATAGAGATCTGTCCGGCTCCTCTACCTCACCTAACCTTGAGTCAACCATTGCACTAATTCACACCTCACAGTGTAAACACATGTAGTGAGGGCACCAGCTTGGGTACCAAACATAAACCTTTTAAAATGCTGTGCTGTGGTAACAAGAAAGGAACATTTCCACCAAATTATACTTGATTTTTGCTTGTGTGTATTGTGTGTAAAGTAAGATTTTACAAGCATGGTTTACCACATTAACGGTGTTCGATGGAGGCCTAGTTAAACACAAGTAACCCAACCATTGTATTTTCTATGAAGGATATGTAGTGGCATGTTCAGCATAGTGAAAGCAGATGAATTATTGTTTTATAGATGTCTGTTACTGTTGCTAGGTTACATACCCCTCTGACTTTCTGCTCAAGATGTCACAGTTTCAGTTCAAGGTCCCTGCCAACTCCAAGATTTCCAAGATATCTATTTATCTACAAAATAGTGCTTTTTGCAAGCCTCCAAACTATTATACTCTGTGTCAAGGTACCCAATATGGTGGAAGGAATAAAGAAAATTAACTCCATGCTTTAATAATCATGCAACTGCCCCACCAAAGTACAAACTTTCCATTGACACAAGTTCTATTAAAATTAACTACGTAAAACCAAATATACCTATCTTGTTTGTGATAATTTCTTTAATTGTGTTATTTATTAATTACTTTATTAACCATTCTATCCTCACAGTTATGGTGAGATGGCTGCACATTTCTAACACTTCTGACTGCACACTTTTTAACATGACAATGTGCAACTCTTGGTGTTTGCGGTTTCTCTCTCTCTCTCTCTCTCTCTCTCTCTCTCGCTCTCTCTCTCTCACTTCTCATCACCAGAGGATGCTGACTATAGTAGCGGACTCCACTTAGGTGAGAGATCTTATCTTGTATTATTTTTGTCCTCCATCTCCTGCCATAGATGAGCCATTGACTGACTGCAAAGACGTGTTGTCTAGATACTAAATTGAATACATACATTTTCTCTTTCTGTCTTCCTTCCACCTTAATCTTCAAATCCCATTGGTTAGTTTTGTCGACCCCAATGTCATGACATTATTTAGCATTTTCAAGAATGTATCACAGAGAATGGTATTCTTTGACATTGGTAATGTCTGTTTTGCTAAGAGTTACAGTACGGTGGACATGCACTTAGGCAACTGTAGTAAAACTCAACTTTAACGAACCACGACACAACTACCGTACATTATTTCTATTCCCATCCTTGTATGAGTTCACTGGTTGGACAGGAAATATCATGGATTTAGGGAATATAGTACTTATCCTGTTCTGCCTCTGCTGTAGGCCTTTTTTTGAGAATGGCTCTGGATAGAAATGGGTTGGTGAGGCCACTGGTTTTCCACGCTTTGTTCTGGATGTCCGGCCAAAGCTCAACCATGTTGATGTGGTCCTGGTTGTACCCTAATGGCAATTGCCAGTGCTCCCTCGGTTTCTCACAGAACGTCTTAATGCTAGCGGTTCCAAATCCCTGTTTTCTACGGAGAATGTCCCCTATCATGTTTTTATTACCACTGTCATTTTACAGAGTAATCATAAGGCACAGTATCCTTTGGAGGACCGCAGGCCATCGTGACTGCCGTACACAGAAATCTCTGGTTTCTCTTTAACTCTCCCTTCCTCCCCTATCTTATTTGACTGATTATGTCCTTGTTACTTGCTCTCACTTGCTCCCACCCTGCTCTGTCTTTCTTTCTATTTTTTCTCTTTCCCCTTATGTGTCCTGGTATCGAGGTCACAAGGTGGCCTCTGGTTACCCTAAGTGTACTGCACGCTTGTGGAACTCATAATTCACAGTGAATTTCAATGCTGGTTCACATATATACAAGAACAGACAATGAGCCATGTCTGCCAAACAATGGGGCGGCCGAAAGAGATGTACAATTTAAAAATGGTGGTCTACAGTTTTCCTCAACTTAATCTTTTCATGGCTTTCCGGTGCTTGAGGTAAGATACATTGGGAAAGGTCACAGACGTTAACCAATACTTTTTCCCCTCTGGACCCCTCCAGCAGCCCAGTACTATGCTGAGCTGAAAAGTATCGGCAGAACATCGGCCTGGAGTTGAAGACGAAGAACAAACACTGGAGTTATAATAATTTCTCTACAAGTGTACTCGTTTCATGGCTTTTCATGCTGTTGGATGTGGTGGTATGATTTAGAGTTGGGCCGACCCTTGCAGTTGGAAACCCTAGAAGCGACAGATGCCTTTTCAATGCTACTGAGGTTGCTCAGGGAAATGGAGGAGGCGTTGTGATGGAGTAGGCAGTTGTCGTCTTCAGTCTCTGGATTGTTTTCCCTTCATACCTCTGTCTGTGATGCAACTCTGATGACATTTACTGCCAAGAACAGTCCTCCAGCGGTATTTGGCTTGTGATGGGGAATCTTAAGCATAGAGATGCAGCTTAATTTGAGATCCAGGATCAGAAAGTAGAGCCCAACTCAGGCAGAATACCATGTCCCGAAATGCCTTTGCAGCCGGCCCCTCCAGACAGAAGCATCTTGGGCCAGAGAATTAGAGATTTCAAAGTGATGCTGACACTCCGGGGTCCATTCCTTCTTCTCGTAGAAATACTAAGAGACAAGTTTTCCCTGGGACCTATCAGTGTGTTATAGCTAGAGTCCCAACAAGAGAAACTCTATACTGTGTGACTGCGTAGGCATGCTGGCATCTCATGCTGCTATCTTAATTGTCAAAGACACTGGACGCTTAAAAAAAACACCACCAAACTTCCACAGGGGAAGATGGACACATAGTTAGATGGATGGACAGATGGAGCTCAAGCAAGAAATACCAAAACTGCTGAAAAATGGGTCTGGGAAAGAAATCAGTATCGTGCAATCCAATTACCGTCGAGTTGTGGAAAAATGGATGAAGACGTGTTATAAACTGAAAAAAATTAAAATATGCCCCATTTCCAAAACTAGTTTATTTTATCTGTCTGCAGGTTCATCGGTTGTTAATGTACGAAATCCAAAAATAAGAGCATAAAATAAGCCCTGGAATACTGAGATTTTCCCCCTACCAGGCTCCAAAAAGATTGACACTTTTTTGTTAAAGATTGGAAGGATGGATGTTTCACTGAAATGGCAAATTGTTTTCTACTTTCTACATTTGCAATAGATTTGCGGGTGCTCTGTTGGAGGTTTACCAAACCAACCATTCTAGTGGTGTACAAATAAAGTGGGGCATGCAGCAGTAAAGTGTAGTAGCTAGGATGTATTTCCAGCCAAAAGGTTCTGGGTTTGATTCCCAATGTCCCCAACCTACCTCATCCTTGGGCAAGGTCCCCAACCCCGACCTGTTCCTAAAGGCCCTGTATGTGTATCAACCCCTTGTTGCTTTGGATAAAAGCGATAAAAGAAAATAGTAGTGGAATTTAGCAGTCTGTACTTTTGCTCTATAGCAGTTTTTTCTGTCTCTCTTTGTGAACATCAGTTTGATGAGACGAACAGAGGAGCAATCATCTAGGCATAAGGCACCAAGGGACTGTAGCCGATGAGAGAAGTGGTCGTCTCTAATCTTATTTGTTTTTCTACTTTGTCATTTGTTTTTTCACCAAGGGTTTGGGCATCCGGCAGTGTTTCATTCCAGAGAATGTCTCATCTTAAGAGAGTGGTGGAATAACATGGAGTGGGAAAAACAAATAGGGCTCAACACAAACGAAGCCCTTGCGGCCGAGGGGTTTTGCGCATAGCTTTATGGTTTAAGACTAACACTAAGGGTCGGTACTGCTTTCCAAATGCATTCTAGGCTATGGAAACTACCGTCATCATTGGTCTCTGACGACAACACTGTTAACTTCTGTCAACATGGACGGCCTAACGCATACAAAATTTCAAATAAAATACTTTTTCCTTGAACACAGTTTAACATATTATTTCATATGCTTGAAAACATGCAAGTGTACAAGTCCTTGAAAAGAGATTTAAAGGAAATGTGTTCCTGCCGTGACACATAAAATTTGAGCACAGAATTTTTGGCCTCTGCGAAATCTGTAGGTTGTAAGCGGTTGTGTTAGACTAGTTCTCCGGAAGCGTTTTTTTTGTAGTAGAAGTTGGACGCCTTTTATTGCTGGGCTCCATGGAACAGCCTCAGAGGCCACTTTACTACCCATAATGCTTTTCACAGAATCCTCTGAGCTGCAATATCCGTGTAGACTCTGCCAATAGGTGCACTTGAAGGACACACCTGTCTGTCTTAATACGCCCACTCCCCTCTTTCTTCCTCGCTCCATCTCTCTTCTCCTTGCATTTTCACAAAAAATACCCCAGGGCAACTTGATATTGTGCTTTTAGCTTTCTCCTGTTAGATATTTATTTGATTGATTGGTCAAGACTCTGTTGATGTCTTTGCACCATTTAATTTCAACTGGTTATAAGGAATGTAGTGAACATTTCGGTTGAAAGCAATTCAGTTTCCCGCCTCAGGCTTTTTCATATTTTTGTTGGTGTGAGCAGAAACAAGTTCTCCATCTTCCTCCCTGTTGTGGTATTGATGGCCGACAGTATGGAAAACCTCCTCCTCTTCCTCCACTGCCTCCCTCCATGTGCCCTCCTAAAGAAGCCAGTCAGACACGCGGCGGTAACGGGACGAGCATACCGAGGCCTTCGAGATGGTGGGTAATGCTTCCCACATTGAGTGCCCGCGATGGGGCTAAGCGGCACAGTGCTAAACCACAGCGTGCGGCATCGAGCCGAGGGCGTAATGCTCACTTAATCCAGGGCTGCCATGCCCACTTAATTCCCAAGACATCGTCTCCATTCGTCATGAGGAGAACGGGGCCCCCGTCAGGAAAGCCTGGATGGCACTGGAGCTGTCATCACGGTCTCCTGTAGTTAGGGCCCTCCGGCTTAGGCCCAGGAGCCCATGCCTTACTGGGGGCCCCAGCACAGGTGGTGTTATTTTCCTTTTCTTTTTTTTCTTTCCTTTTCTTTTTCACCCATCTCCCCTCGGTCTCCTTCTCTGCACAAAATGAGGTTTAATTGTAGTTGAAAATGACCGTCATTTTTTATCCCTCAGTCCCTTGTCATCTCGCTGATCGCCCACGTGTGACGCCTGGAAGAGGTGACCTCTTACTTGTTCTCAGGCTTCTCAACTTTCGGACCCCTTTAGGCGAATTCATGCCTTAAATCTGGGTTTTTTTGGTACATTTTTTTTTCCTGAGGAGGCATCTGTTTTTTTTCTCCGACACATTTGTCTCTTGCTGTTGTGTTGTATGTGTGTGTGTGTGTGTGTGTGTGTGTGTGTGTGTGTTTTGAGGGTGTCGAGGCATTAGCCTATAGTCATGTTGTAGATGCAGAAGTCCTCAAAAGAGATGAGTGCAGGCCTCAGGGTGATTTTTTTGCTTTCTTTGCACACATGCTGAATATCCTACGTGGCTGTAAGAAATTATTACACTGGAAAATTATAGTGTGTGTGTGTGTTTCCCTATGCACTGGCAATGTCCAGACATGTGTGTGTGTGTGTAGTGGGTTCAGTTGCAATACTGGCAATCAGCCCGCCGTGGCCTGGTGCAGGCTATTAGGTGTGGTGTGTGTGTGTGTGTGTGTGCGTGCACGTGCAAGTGTGTTTGTATGTGTGGGACTCCAGAAAGGAAACTTCATTCTCACGTCCCAAGTTCCACGTCAATCTCTACACTCTGCAGCAAGACACCACACAGTACAGCCGAACCTTTAGGAGATCTATAAGCCAACAGACATGGAGCTCTTAAAATTGTTCCTTGTCACTTGGGGTCTCGGTGCCACACATATCCAGCGTTCCTTTTAGCTGCAGTCATCCCTGCACTTGGAAAAAAAAAACTAATGTCAGACAGACTATGCAAACATGCCACTGTTCCAGCAGAGCTGAGGTTTTCAGGACTTTGAGCCTTCGTAGAACTTGGTCCTAGCCGAGTCGGGTCCTTAATTCTGGTTTGAATTAATTTCCATCCCTCTGGTCTAATTCTGTCTCTGTTGGTTTAGCGGATCTGAGATTGTGTTGTTGTTCTGGGAGGGGGCTGCTTTTTGAGGTATAGGGGAATGGTATGGGGGGGTAGAGCTGGATGATGTACAATGATTTAGCCCCTTGCCGAAATGGGTGAATGCACCCCATTATTTAGATGGAGCAGAAGAAGATGAAGGCCTTACGTAATTGTGAAGGGCTCCCTGTAGTGCCAGGCCCTGTCAGGCCAAGAATGGCGATCAGTGCTGACTTGCTGCGTCTGAATGCAGTAATAAAAAACCTTTCTCCCTAAATGAAGGCAGCACCTCCGTCACCCCCATCCTACCTCGGCCAGTGCCAGTAAACCACCAGCACCTTACACTCAAGGTGAAATTGGATTTATTCAAATATGTATTAGCTACTGTAATTGTTAATCAAGCTTTTTTCCGATATCATAAACGACCATTTAACCATGTCATGTTTGTGGCTTGAAAGGCATATTCCACTTGGTGTGGCATCACATGAATAACATCTCTATTTGTTCACTGGTGGTGATGTCAGCGATTCAGGATATTGGTCACGGTCTATGGTAGATTTTGGTGCCCCAGAGGAAGACTGGCTTGCATCCGAGCGCTGTATGTTTTCCACTGTGTGGTAG
>OMPL01096659.1:0-13960 GCA_900312945.1 Merluccius capensis | reverse complement strand
ACCATACTGTGGGGTGTGTGTGTGTGTGGTGGATAGCTGCTTTAAAGCAGCCGTGTCAGCGTTAAGGAACCATTAAACAGGCCAATGAGCACGACATGCTGCCCCACCTATACCTTATAAACAAACATTAACATTATTTATATATATATTTTTAAGCCTATAATTCCTTCCGCTTAGCCTACCTTGTGTGGTGCCCGCTGTGTCAATCTGGTGGATAAGAGCTAGTGTACATACTACACTTGAACCTTAGCCTTGCGTGGGCTGACATTTACAGATATAGACAGTGACCGGCAATATTGCAAACGCTTTAGTATTACATACTAAATACTAAGACTATTATAACCTTCATCACTTTAGTCATTATTATCCAAATTACTGCAGTGTGCTATTGCTATTGCTTAGAATATCTAGTTTAACATAATAGAAGAAATTAAAGACATAATGCTAATTATATTGCAATATAAAAAAAAATGCAACAAAGGCAACCCAAGTCTGTTCTCTTTATTCAAGACATTCCCCTGTGAAATTCCCATCCGTTTGGTTCTGGATGACCTGCAGTATTATGCAAGCAGCGGGTACTCCCAAAAGATATGAGGAACACGTTTTTTATTGTTCATAATTATTTCTAATCTGATCATGTGAGGTAATTTTTGCTGCAGAATGAGCCACTACAAAGATTTTTTTCTTTTTCTTGATTATGATAACAGTAAAAAAAACACTACCCACAAAGATTGCTTGTAGATATATTCCCTTTTTGTAAAATAATGGTCCCTTTAATTTGTGCAACTTCTATTCACCTTTTCCAAAACAATACATCGAAATGTATTTTCACAAAGGATTTGATTATTGCCACAAGGAATTGTAAACACAGTGTAAACACGTTTCATTCATGGATGAAAACTGTTGCCCCCCCGCCCGGCTTTGACACAAATAGACTCTTTTTTTCCATCGCTGCTCTGCGGGAATCAGGAGTGTAGTACGCCTCCCTCACTGTTTGTATGAAGGACTCCACCTTGTCGCTGGGAACCATGGAAACAGCACAGCCTCCCCAGCCGGCCCCCGTCAGCCGGGAGCCAACCGCACCCGCCTTCCTGTCACCCAGACAACAGACAAGAGGTGTGCATCTTAACATAGTGTAACAGCAGTGTAGCGAGCGAGAACGCAAACCATTTACATCACCAGGAGTATGCGTGTTACGCGAAGGGTTTTCCAACCTTGATGATACATTTCTGATACTTTTTTCTTCTTTTCTTTTTTTAAAGGTCTCATAAAGGTTCCTGGGACATTGATATAACAGACATCTTCTTCTTATGTATGTGGAAGCAGATGCACAGAAAATGCAAGACGTTGGGGTGGCAAACAATTTCAGACCTAAAAATGGGGTTCAACAAAGATTTGGAACCGCTGCATTACGCCACAGCACACTATAGTAGGCAGGTACGTTGAATGACCTCAACTTACTTTGATTAAAATCATATGTGCTACAAAAAGTGACTTTGCTTTACTCACAGACATATGTCCACCAACTGGTCCAGTTCAGGGCAGCTGCATTCGTACAGGTCTCTGCAGCTGGCGTGGCTCTGGTTCATCAAGGCTCCCAGAAGCTGCACGGAGTCAGCGGGCTGAGAATCACACACACTCTTAAAGCGCAGGACCCGTGAGGCCTCCCCATACACATGTCTGGCACGCTGGTACAGCTTGAAGTGAGTGACTGGAGAAGACACAAGCAAAACAAGGTGCTGAATGTTATCCTCAGGCCTCATCTGCTCTGAAAAGATTTCAAACCTCTAGCGGTGCTCCTACCGTGTTGTGTGTTGGAACTAAGCAGGTCTGTAGAGAACTGCTCAGGGGTGATGCCCAGGGACTTGCAGATCTCCTCTGTGCTGTATGCTTCTGGGTGTAGCACCTCCTCCACCAGGCCCAGCATCTCCTCCAAAGAGGCCCCCAGCTCTGTCTGCACCTGGGCCAACTTCAACAACCTCTTCCACTCCAGACCCCTCACCTTGGCCAGCATCTAAAGCCACACCAGGTATTCCATTTCACATTATTGAATTAGCATGTTTGATAATGATTATATGCCTATTATTAAAAATATTGTATGCTTATACATCTCTGGCACACCTGCCTTTATGCATGGATGGTTGTTCCTTTTACACTGATACTGGGAAACTTTAGGGTATCAAAAACGTAAAGCATACTCTGAATAGAGGACTGTACCTTTGTGGCTATTCGACACTCCACCACGCGGATGTTGAAGTGAGAAGAGGCCGCCTTGTTCATCTCCACACAGCAGTTGGAGATCACAAACACTGCGCCACCCGGCAGCTTAACATCAGTGGCTCGTAGGGGGTTGAACTCTATCAGCTTGGCCTGGAAGGTGATGTGATCCGTAAATGATTACCGGATTCCACACTGATACTTTTAAAAGTAGTCTTAAAGGGTATGCACTTTGTAGAGAAGTGAACTAAATAGCTTTAAGCCATTGATACAGTTATGCTCACATGCAATTCTAAATGGCTGACTGCTATCCACATCTGTGCTAGACTCCAACCCATAGACTGTAAAAAACACCTGCTCATAATGACAAGTTAATGTTTTTTTTTGCTTTACTGGCAAAGCTGAGAACTCATTTACAAGCTGTTAGCGACCATGCAATCCTTTCACATTTTGGCCCCTGTTTGTTCTATGAGTAAATTCAAATAGCAATGTTAAAAACAGACTTTGTACACACAGTTCCTTTCTCTGCCAGAAACGAGATCGACTGGTCCATTCCACCACCTTCTGTTCCAATGTATCTCTCACATTTGGCACAAATTTCAGCAAGTGCCACCTTAAGGAGTAAATACATAACCATGCCTTTATATACAGCAATACAGACGTTATGTTCAATTCAAATGAATAGCGATCACAATTAGGCTTATGTCACACAGTACCTTGGAGAGGGATTTCTTATTGGCCTCCATTGTGACGAGGCCAGCACAACACACTAAGGCACTGGAACTGGACAGGCCAGAGCTGGCGGGGATTGTCCCATCGACAACACACTGCATCCCAACCAAATTGGACATGCTGAAGTGCTCCTGGGGGGTAACAGTGTTATGGGACAACATGATGTTATACATGTGAGCCTTTGCTGCGAGTGAAACAAGACATGTGCATATATGTGGCATTACTTTATTTATGTAACCCGGACTAAAGTAAACGTTCAAAGAGAAACATGAATCACCTGAATGCCTTTGACCCCACAGAGAAAGTAATAGTGCCACTGTGGATTGTCTTTGTCGATTTTAATTTCTCCCGCGCCAACAGAAACTGTAAAATCCCTGTCAATTTAAATAAAGACATGGTTCATTTGATATTTCCCGATAATATTTCATAGAAAAAATATGTTAATTCATGAGTTAATCAATGAATGAATGTACAAGTAATGAATTCATGCACATGGAATGACTTAAATGTAAATGTATGCATTACTTGTAATGAGGATTTGTATTGGCCAGCTCAATTGTCCCTGAATCTTTAACCAAGACAGCTGCAAGGATGCTCTGCTCGATGGCCATGGGAAGTACACAATACCCACAGTAATCAATATGCTCCCCTGCAATAATGGAGAGAAAGGTAAGAGTAGGTGTATATTAGGGAAGTGCTGACATTGGTATTGGTGTTATTCGCATCTGCATTACCTATGAGATTCACCCTTCCTGGTGCATGTGCATAGAAATTAGGAGATTGTCCATACTTTGTTTCAAATGCATTTTTCAACTTCAGCAGCCTGTTGGGGAGAGAGAAAATTAAACGAGGTCGTACATTTCTGCACATAAAAAAAGTAAGCGTAAACATTTGCCTCCATAGCCACACACTTCTTACCTGTCATTGTCTGCAAAGTTTGTTTTGAGACGTGGTGGGTGTGTTTCCATCTTCACTTGTTTTGCATTCGCCCAGGCGCAGCTTCCTTTGTACAATAAGTATAACAATACATATAATATCTGGCGGATAACTTACAGTGTTTCTTTTATATTAAAACCGATATCAGCTGACGGTCACAAGGAATACAGGATCCCGGATGACCAATCATCTTCCTTTAAAACAACGACGTCACGAACGCGGAAGTGACTGAAGCGTACGTACAGTTTAGGATGATCATCCGTGCGCAAGAGAAACGCAGACTGCAAAGAAATCCCGCATATACAGCTACAACAACAGCGCCCTGGGCTATTATACTTCACGCTATTTACTTACACAAAATCAAATCTTCAGCGCATTATCAAGTCCATATAAACGGAACACAATCCTGTATAAGTCACAACGTGTGTGTCTGATCCCACAAACTAACATTGACTCGTATTAGTATTAGTATTCATAACATCTAGATATCAATCCATTTATATATATATATATTGCAAATAATGCCCGGCGATGACGAATGATTTGTAACCGTGTCATGTTACACATCCACGTGTTGTGTTACACATCCGTGTGTTATTGAGTCTGTCCGTAGCCGCTGTGCAGGGTAACGTTACACCGTGGGTTTTACCGCGGCGGGCGCGCGCGAGTTTTCAAAGGGCGGCGAGTCTGCTCGCAGCTTAGCTCCCCTGTTAGCCGTTAGCTCGCAAACTTCCCGAGAAGTGACCCACGGTCACATTAAGTCATGAAGTAATGAAGTAACCAAGTGGAAGGACATATCAATGCTGAGCCACATACGTTTACGACTTTATTTGGTGATATAGCATATGGATTTTTTTTAAATTTTTGTTTTTGTTTAACGGAATAGTCAACGGATTGTTTTCCTGCGGCTGGTTTGTTGTCGCTACGGATGCGCTAGCAGTTCCTGAATAGCTCCTCTAGTAGCCAACACTAGTTTAGTTTTTAGTTGTTTTTTTGTAATATATATATATAATGAGACTTTAACATACTAAAGGTAAGCCCTGCGCTGTACCACCGAGTGCATTAACTAACATTATGTCTATCTGGTGCTGAGGCAGACTGATGCTTGCTGTCCCTGTTGCTCCCCAGCAGCAGCAGCAGCCTCCTCCTCTCTGGTCGCCATGTCCATCGACTTCGACAGCGCTGCCCTCCAAACCCAACAAGATGAGGACGACTACGACCCGGAGGACTATGCCAGAGAGCAAGAGGTACAGACATGAGGCTACAGACATGAGGCTGAGGCCACACCACGTCCGTGGCCGGTGCTGATGTTGTTGTTGTTGTTGTGTGTATTGGTGACATTGGACTTAGTTGGAGGTAGTTGGGACAGGTGATGGTGCTGGTGATGAAGTCGTGTTTTGTGGGTTAATGATTGTTTCTGCTCTCTGGCACATTTGCTAGTGCTTGTCATGCGTGTAAGGGGCTGTTTTTTTTTGTCAGTTTAAACAAATAAGCCTGCTATCTGACTCACGCCTCAGCAATCCCCTGCACCGTGAACCTGTGCTGTTATTGGCCCTGGGAGAGAGAAAGGCCTCCTTCAAGGTGTGTCACACTGGAAACAGCTCGTTTCTCCTGTTTTCACTTCATATATCTGACTAACCAGACTTGGTTTTGCCTTCACACAGTAGGTCCACTTAGCACAATGCTTTGATTAGGATAGTGTAAATAGTCATTTGTTGGGTACCTCTATTGGACATCACTTCAGGGATAAATAGATGACTTTGGGACAAACACATGGATGTAGTAACCTGGATCGTCAACGCGATGTTGGAAACAGTCAGCGAGGCCGATGCATGTTTCTCATAGTACAGTGTTTATGCTCCAGTTAACCCATATGTTTTTGTCTGAACAATGGAGGTCTTTGGAAGGGAAATGCATCAGTACCCCGGGGAGCCAACGGCATGCCATAAACGCTTTGGCTGCTCCACACAGAAGGTCATCTGTGCTCAAGGGTAGACTCAGTTAGGAGTGGTATCGTTGGGCTTAGCAGTCGACCACATTGAAGGACTCCCCGCACTTGCATAGGCTGGATGTTGTGGACTATGGGTCCGGTGGTCATGGATACAGTGAAGGATGTCGCGTCCATTCAGCGGACCTTGTGGAAAGTAAGTCCAGCTGGCGCTGCTGCATCGTCCGTCAGCCCTGCTCTTGGACAGCACTAGTGGAGTGGAAACAAATATTGGCGCTTGCTTCAGTGGCCTTCGTTATGATGTGTTAATTTTGAGTGGTTACACAGTGTGATTTTTATAACAATATTTGTATTAGCAATATTTATTATGGTGACCTATCTCTTTCTTCTGCTGCGTGCCTGTCCTGGTGCTGTCTACATTGCAACGTGTTGTTATACACTAGAACTTTGTTGCTGTGATTTGGCAGTAATCCAACAACATGAGATGCTGTATGTAAAGAAATGGGACATTTAGTTAACTACTTGAATTAGAATGTGGTATAAATAACCTATATAATCTAACATAAGTAAGTATATCCACAGGTATCAGTTAAAACCGGTTTCCTATATTTGAAATTTTGCCTGTGTTAAGAAGTAGCAATTGCAACACGAGGTCTGTTGGTGAACGAGTTTCTCTTTTTTTTGCCCTATGTTGTGATTTTGTTGCTAAGCAACTGGGGTGAGCCATATTCACATGCTATTTTCCAGTTGCACAAGCTGCTCACAGACCTTCCGGATGACATGCTGGAGGACAGCCGGGACTCCTCCCCTGAGTTGGAGTACTCTACTTGCACTAACAACAACATCAACAACAGAAACGGGTAACAGTCACACTTAATATATAGACGCAGATTGTAGAGTATGGTTGCATTATTCTAATACGCTTCTCGATCTCTTGGGTTTCTCAGTCCACCGCCTGAATGGACCCAACAACAATCGGATTTCCCCGATCATCCCAAAAGAAACTCCTACGAGGTCGGTCCGATTTGTACGGTGACATTGAACGGAGGGTGGGATGTAGTCAGGGCTCTTTAAATGTAAATCCCATTCGTTGTCTCTCAAGAAATACGAGGATGACTACAACGGAGGGTCTGATCGGCACGAGGGCTATGGCTGCAGCGAGGGCGACGCTGTTTACATCAACGGCTACGGAGGCCACCCCCGGAGACAGCCTCCGACCCCCACCTGGAACCAGCAGCCTCAAGGTGGACACCTCCAGCCGAGAAGTCCATGCATGTACTGTACCAACACAGTCTGAGGTGGTTCTACAGAGACCAATAACCTGTCCTCCACAACATGTGGTTCCTCCACAGAAGGCTATGGGCCTCAGCTGTTCCCCCATGGCACCGTCGATCAGTCGGAGTATGACCTGGAGGGAGGAGACGGGAACCAGCCCTTCTTTGAGAACCAAAACGATGCAAAGAAACATTTCCAAGTGAGTTGAAAAACTTTGTTCTCACTGCTAAACGACGTTGTCATTTTTGTGCAGTGTTATAACATTATTGCAAATTAGAGCAACTTTAGACTTGATCAATGCTATTCATCCATTGAGAAACCTTTACCGTCTCTTAGCATTTATTTTGTTATGTAAGCTTTTAACTGAGTCAGTGAGAAGTTAGTTGTGGTTTTAATTTCACTAAATGCCAAAATGTTGAACTGTTATGTGTAGTTATACTTAAAGGCCTACTGTTTATCAGTACTTTGTATCTACAAAACTGTTCTATTGCTATTATGCCATAGGTTCACAATTGCTTAGGTATTCATCACATGCGAGTAAAGTCAAGGGTATTTAGGACGTCCAAAACACATTCTCGTGACTCAAATCATGTCTCTTATCACAATCTGTACTTTCAGAACTTTGACGATCCTGGATCAGGAGAGGGAAGGGTGGCTCACTACAAGGCCAACTATAACCCTCATAAACATGCCAGTCCACCACAGACCCACCAGGTCCAAGGCCCTCGGCAAGATGAGCCCTTTGAGCACCTGCAGAGAGAATACCTTGACACTGCACATAGTGAGTCTGACAACGTGCATGCTGCTGAAACGGGGACACACAGCTCCTGTACTCACTACTAGTATCACTATATTTCATGTGCAAGGCATTCATTGGCTGCTGAACTTAAAATATGAAATATTAAAGTATGTAAGTATGGTGAAATATGCATGGTTAGACTGAATTCCCTGGGCAATTTCAAATATGTGAATGTGGGTGGATCCATCTCCTTTCCCCAATATTACAAACGTATAATATTTCCCAGAAAAAAGGATCTTGACGTATTTTAAGTGAAACCTTTATGTAATGTCCAGCTAGCCTAGAGTCGAATGAAGCATGTATAATTGTGACTGTTAATGTTTCTGTTTCAGGCACCGCTGAAGGCCAGCAGCTCGCTCAGCTGCAGATTCTGAACAAGGCTCAGCAGAGACAGATGGAAGACCTGGAACGGAAACTGGAGGATTCGAGGCGCAACATGCGTTACCTTGAGCATCAGTTTGCAATCGTTAAAGGTAATTAGTGCTGTATTTGGCCACATATACAAGCCTGACTTAGGATTGAGCATTTACTGAAAAAATGATGCATCTCTACCCGATTGGGAAACATAACACCAATATTAAATATTGTCTCCAAAAAAAAAACAGATGAAAAAGATGGCCTAGCAGTGAGCCTGAAGGAGTCAAGCCGATTGCTCGAAGAGGCCAAGGATAGAGAGGTTCAAATACAAAATAAAGTCAAGTCCATGGACCTGCAAGTGCAGTCGCTGACAGAGCGAGACCACGAGGTGAGTCTGTTGTTCAGTGCAGTGCTGCTGTTCACCAGTCCCCATAGGCACAACTTTAGTACCATCGATTACTTGCATAATACCTAACTAAATATACACATTCATTAACTGGTATCGGCGAAATGTGTGGAGTGCGGATGCAGCCTAATGCAGTGATTGCATTTTCTCCTTAAGAATCTAAAGAAGCAGAGGATAGCAGAGGCTGCAGTGGACAGCATGAAACAGCAGATGGCAGAGCTGTGTCGCTCAGAGACGCTGTCCAGAGCGCGCCAGCAGCACGACCGAGACCTCAAGGTCATGAAGGAGCAGCACGACGCCTCGCTGCTGGGACTGCAGCAGAAGCTAGACTCTAGCTCCCAGGCCCTGAAAGACCAGGTCAGACTCTAGCTCCTCCCAGGCCCTGAAAGACCAGGTCAGACTCTAGCTCCTCCCAGGCCCTGAAAGACCAGATCAGACTCTAGCTCCTCTCGGCCCCTCAAAGACCGGGTCACACTCTAGCCCCTCCCAGGCCCTGAAAGACCAACCAACGCTGGGGGGCAACCGGTTTACACTTTTAGACACATGATGCCAACATTCACAGAATTGTTTAAAGGTCTCTTTCAGATGATTTTACGAAGGATATTGCACGTAGTTTCACACTCTAGCAACTAGCAAGGGGTACAAGCAGCACAAGGTTGCAGCCATACATCTGTTAACATCATAAAAACTGACATTGAACAAGCATTTTTTTTTTTTATTGTGTTAGTTCTCTCTATGGAGTCAATAAACAGCCGCAGAGATTTGCATAATGCAACATCCATGGTAGGTGCAGTCAGGTAGCCTTTTGCTATTAACGGTGGTGTGGTTTGTTGCAGACGGAGGTTGGCCAGAGGTTGCAGGAGCAGGTGAGGCAGCTCCAGCGCCAGTGGGAGGAGGAGCAGCTGGATAGGGCCGGGGTGGTCAACGCCCTCTCCCAGCGTCTGGAGGACACTCAGCAGCAGTGTGCCAAGCTGCTTCAAACAGGTGCCCTGCATGTGTCTCCCTACAACCCTCTCTAATGTTTAATCCCAAACATTAAGATCCGAATATGAGTTTAGGATAAAACTATGTTCTGCTGTGTTTTAAATATGTTAAATAATGTATATCATTTTTCAACATCTTTTCATTGTTTTCCTCCCTGAAGGGTCAGTGCAGGAGATGAGCCAAATGCAAATCAAGTTGCAGCAAGCTCAGGCGGCGAAGTCTCTGAGTGAAAACATGAACAAAGTGTTGCAGGTTTGTCTTACTGATTTAAAACCTTCATATATTAGGGCCCCCCCATGCTTTACTATTTAGTGATTCAGTCAACGCTAAATGTGCTTACAGTGAACACATAGAGGCCGTTAAGGAGCAGATAGGGGTTTGGCATCTTGCCCGAGCATGTCTACAGGTAGACCATAGGGGATCGAAATCAATCAAACCTATTGGCTGGGAGTCGAAGCACTCCAACCACTACACAACCACGCTATGTGTCATTTCACCAAATCACGGTATCTTCCTTCACTAATCTCCAGGTGTCCTGATGTTAATGTGTCTGTTCTGTAGGAGGACCTGACCGACTTGAAGGAGCAGATCACTTTGTATGAGTCTGCGGTGACGCACGGTGTCATCGCTCTGGACCACAGCGAGGACTGGGAGAAGCACCTCTCTGAGTCCTACATCGAGCTGGGTATCAAGAGCGCTAACCGGAAGAAGGTCAGGGTGCACAGGTACGCCGCAACAGAACCCAGCACGCCGCTGCCTGACCGCCTGGACCGAGGGCTGCAACAATTAGTCGATTAGCCGCTTAATCCATTAGTCGATTTACAGAAAATTCAGTCGATCGAATCAAATAATCAATTACTCTTTTAGGTCATTTAAGTACAAATACCAAACATTTGCTGCTTAATGCTTCATAAATTCAAGTGTTTGGTTCATGGATCATTATAAAATGAATACTTTAGCTTTTCTCGGCTGCTTGTCAGATAAAGCAAGCAAATTTAGACACTTAACTATAACTATAACATTTTTTTAGACTAAGGTGTAATCGATTGCTCAAAAAAATTATAAAATACATCGACTATAAAGATAATCCTCAGTTGCAAGCCCTAGTTGTTCGGTGTCCATGGTATCACTGTTAGATGGGTTGTATCTGGGCAGTGTACAACCTGGTTATGTGTGTGTGTGTTTATGGGTTTCAGCAGCACGGTAATGGCAGAGCTGGCCGAGCCCATGCTTCCCCTGGAGGAGCAGGTGAAGCAGCTGCGAGGGGAGCTGCAGCGTTGCCTGGGCAGCCTGAAGGCCAAGAGGCATACCATCAGTCAGCTGCAGCAGGACCTCCAGGCCTCTAAGAGCAGCGTCAGCCGGCTGAACGCACAGCTGCACACCGCGGCTAAACCAGCCTCACCGGTGAGCATTGATCTATGCAGGACTGTACAGTGAACGAGGGCTGCAACTCATGATTATTTTCATAGTTGATTAATCTTAACTATTATCTTTCCGATTTCTTTCATTTAGTCTATAAAATGTCATAAGTAGCCATTACAAGTTACGAGTCCAAAGTAATGTCTTAAATGTGCTTCCTTTATCTGAAGAGGAGCCAAGAAAAACTAAACTGTTCCTTTGATAATGATCCATGAAGCAAATATTTGAATTGAACTGCAACATTAAGCAGCAAATGTTTATTTATTTGCACTTGATAAATTACTCAAACAATTAATTGATTTGTTCAAATTGGATTTGATTCCGTTTCCGTCGATCAACTAATTGGATAATCGTTGCAGCCCTATAGTGAACCCTCCTTAGCAGCATATATTTATATATGTATATATTTATATCCATATTATATTCCTTGAGATCATTTGTATGCTGTAAAAACTAATATGTGTGTGTGTGTCCAACAGGTGAGGGCCAGTCATCTAGATGTGACGGGTGCACCTCGGGAAGACTGTGCGAGACTGCAGCACAAAATCCAACAGCTGAAGGAACAAGTAGAGGTCGGTGACCACCAAATACATTGTCATTACATCAGCTGAACCATCCCTGAGAAGAACAAACAAAATAATTTTCATAATTTTCGACAACTTTGAATTACTTCTGGCCAGTGCTGTTGTGCTGAACACCAGGTCATATCAGATGTTTTATGTTGGTCTCTCTCTCTATCTCTCTCTCTCTATATATATATATACAGTATATATATATATTAGTATTGACTTTGTTTGTATTGCAGACCCTGGAGAGGCAGAACGGGAGCCTGCGTCAGAGCGAAGAGAAGGTGAGGGCAGCCAACACGGAGCTGTGCACCAAGATGAGGGAGATGATCCAGGAGCTGGACCAGGAGAAGCAGGAGGCTGCACAGAGGTAGCTCACCGAGAAAGAGACATGGATCCCACTGCTTTTCTTGGTTACCGAGAAAGAGACATGGATCCCACTGCTTTTCTTGGTTAGACCCGCCCACGCTGCCCAGAACCATGCCATGATTGGCTAAGTTTAAGTATCGGGTAAAAAATTGCTATGTTTAGTTATTAGGTTAGAGATGGTTAAGTGTAGGTATTAGGTTAGAGATGGTTAAGTTTAGGGTTAGGTTTAGGTTGGATATGAGTATATTTAGAAAGCAGCGTGTCGCCAGCCAATCATGGTGCGATTCTGGACAGTGTGGGCATGTCCAACCAAGAAAAGCAGTGGGAACCATAATAACTCCTGACTGAGGAGACATGGATGTCTGATGGATGGAGATAGTGATATATATACTGTAGAACTGTTTTTAATTGTAACACTATGAATTCAACAATTGATTTCTTTTTTTTTAAGAGCATTTGTCTGCTACAGCCATGATCATGTTCTGTTAATATATAAATGTTTTTAATGTTGAATGTAGTGATATTGGCCTTATTCACCTAGCGGCCATCTTGGTTCTGATCTGCATTCCGTTCTGTCAGCCAGCTATTGTTTAGGACCAAAATGACCACTAGGTGAATAAGGCCCATTGAGACTGATTGCGTTTGCGTGGGACCGCATTTCCACATACATGAAGCTAGCAGTAAGTAACAAGCTCCCGGTCTTGTCTCAAGATACGAGCGCGTCCAGCAGCAGTACAGGGACGACGTGGTCCACCGGGTCCGCTCGGACCTCTCTGAGGAACACCAAGCTCAGACAGATCAGCTGATCTCTCAGCACCAACAGCAGATCCAACAGCTCCAGTATGTCCTCTCCTCCCCCCTCCACTCAATCCCTCTCTGTCCTCCCAGAATCCCTCCCCTTTGGTAGCTTAGGAGCATTGTAATATTAGTTATTATGTTGGTAGTCATGGTTTTTTAGTCATTGATTAGTAATTCATTGTGAAATGAAATTGTCTGTTTATTTGAAATTTTGAAACTGCCATAGCGGATTGCCATGCGAAAAAACAAAGTTTTCATTACCCTAGGTTATGGTACATTTATGTTGATTTTAGTATTATGCAATATTACAACTCTCTTGAGTCCTCTCAAGAAGGCAAGTATGGCGAGTATCGCCAAAAGTATCGCCCATGATGCATTCTAATGTACAAGCCTGATAACTCTTTCCCTGACTGCCTATTATGATCATTTACGGGATTCGCCTTTATTTTTACACAGAGCGCAACTGGCTGAGGCTAACGATAAGCTGGTCGGTGTGCAGGAGTGCTACATATCCGTCTGTAAGGAGAAGGACTCGCTGGAGGGAAGACTTGGCAGCAGCGCTGAGGATGCTTTCACAAGGGAAAAGGAGGTATGGGCATTACTGCACCTTTTTGTGAAAGAGGTGATGAGTAGATTAACATGAATAGCAATGCTTCAGCCAAGAAAATGGCTTAGGAGGTGAACAAAGGGTCATTTTTCTCATATAGACAATGGCATTGCTACCGTTAAAAATGTCCGAATAGGTCTTAGGTCAGTTGAAGAATGACGGAGGGGTTCTGTACTGCTTGTTATAATTAATTAAACATGTAAAGTTTAGATGAATTGATGTATTCACTACGACTACTACTACTAGTGATTCAACTAGTACCAACTGTGTGGTTGTATTTACCTCAGTTTGTCTTTATGGGTTAGGGACATTTTAACTGTGGCTGTGTGTACCTTTTTTTTTTCTAAGATTAAAGAGGAGAGCAGCGCCGCCCTGGACAATCTCAGGAGACAGCTCGAGGCCCAGCACCAGGCCTCCGTATACCAGCTCAAAGCCCATTGGCTGACGGAGCGAGAGGCGGAGATCCAGCAGCAGGTCACCTGCCTGGTCGCCTCTGCCAAGGCTACCTGGAAGGAGGAGCAACAAGAGCAGGTAATGTGTCCCCCCC
>OMPL01096656.1:0-10628 GCA_900312945.1 Merluccius capensis | reverse complement strand
ACTATTAGAACAGTACATTAGAACAGTTGTTTACTACTATTAGAACAGTCCTTTACTGATATTAGAACAGTCCTGTAGCACAGTTGTTTACTACTATTAGAACAGTCCTTTTGAAACGTCCTTTACTACTATTAGAACAGTCCTTTAGAACAGTTGTTTACTACTATTAGAACAGTCCTTTACTGATATTAGAACAGTCCTGTAGAACAGTTGTTTACTACTATTAGAACAGTCCTTTAGAACAGTTGTTGACTACTATTAGAACAGTCCTTTAGAACAGCCCTTTACTTCTATTACATCAGTCATTTAGAACAGTCCATTACAACTATTACAGCAGTCATTTAGAACAGTCCTTTACTACTATTAGAACAGTCCTTTAGAACAGTCCTTGACTACTATTAGAACAGTCATTTAGAACAGTCTTTACTACTATTTGAACAGTCCTTTATAACAGTTGTTTATTACTATCAGAACAGTCCTTTACTACTATTTGAACAGTCCTTTAGAACAGTCCTTTACTACTATTAGAACGGTCCTTTAGAACAGTCCTTTACTACTATTAGAACAGTCCTTTACTACTATTAGAACAGTCCTTTACTATTAGAAAAGTCCTTTAGTACTATTAGAACATTTCTTTAATACCATTAGAACCATAGACATAATATACGTAGACGCCTCATAGACTGACGCTGCCTGTTGGAGCTGACGTATCAGCGCGGCCGCCATCTTGGATGGGTACCCAGTGCGCCCCCAGTGCATTTATTTCTATTGAGGAAGGTGTATCCCCAACTACAATAATAAGCATAACTCCCCGAATTTTTTCCGGATTTGCACACGGTTTGGTTTGGTACAAACGGCAGAGATTTAGTTATGATACAGGATGAATTAATAAAAAAAAATAAAAAAAAATAATTATTGTTCAATCTTACTTGTGAAAGGTAATCCCGCGCGATCTGGTGTCAATACTGTGCCGTAAGCTGCACAAAATACTGGCATAGCTTGCTCTCCCGTTGACTCCTATGCTAGACTAGAGTGAGGAGACCCAACCAATATGGTGGCGACGCTGGGTTACGTTCCAGCACGTCATGAGGCGTCTACGTAAATAGAACAGCCAAGGACAGCGCTAGACAACTAAGGACAGAGCTAGACAATTAATATAATAACTAATAATTACAGAATAACAGTAATAACAATATTTGTTTTTTCTAGGAAACCTTTTGGAATAAATACACAAGTAAGTATTTGTCTGTCTGACTGTCTTGAGTCTCTGTCTGTCTGTCTCACTGATTGACCATTTCACTGTCTGTATGTCTTTCTTACTATCGGCCTGTGTGTCTTTGTGACTGTCTGTCTGTCTGTCTGTCTGTCTGTCTGTCTGTCTGTCTGTCTGTCTGTCTGTCTCTCTCTCTCTCTCTCTCTCTCTCGCTCTCTCTAGGCTGTAAAGGTGATTCGTTGCCAAGAGCTCCAGACAACATCCAATCAGTGAGAGAATGTATTTCCGGTAAACCACAAGAGCCTTGTTCAAGGATTTACAGCAATATATACAATATGTACTGGATATATATAGATGTCTTTGTGTGTGTGTGTATGTATGTATGTATGTATGTATGTATGTATGTGTGTGTGTGTGTGTGTTTGTAGGTCAGTGCTCAGTTGGGTCAGGTGTGAACTACGAGGGCGATGTCAACATCACTTTGTCAGGAAGAGAGTGTCAGTTCTGGTGGCGCAACTTCCCTCATCCCATAACAAGGTATTAATACATCCCATAATAACCATAATAATGTATTAATATATCCCATCAAAATGTAGTACTACACCCCATAATAATGTATTAATATACCCCATAATAAGGTATTAATACATCCCATAATAACCATAATAATGTATTAATATATCCCATAATAAGTATTTATATTGTTGTCTGGCAGGAAATTCTTGAAATATATATATCCAGTCTGCCTGATTGTCTGTCTGTCTACCTGACTGTTTGTGTCTGTCTGTCTCTCTGCCTGTCTTGTCTGTGTCTGCCTGTCTGGCTGCCTGCTTACCTTTCTGTGTGTTTGTTTACCTGCTTCTCTGCCTGTATGTCTGCCTGCCTGTCTGTCTCTACAGAGAGTTTAATTCTTCAGAGCCTGGCAGTAATTTGAAGGATAATTTTTGTCGTAACCCTGACGACAGGGAGTCTGGTCCCTGGTGCTTCACCCGCGACCCAACCGTCCAAAAAGAGTCCTGCCACGTTCCAATATGTGGTACAGTACCTATACTAGCAGTTGTACTAGATTAGAATATTACTACTATATACTAGCTAGATGTCTCTAGATGTCTCTATACTCTCTATTTCTCCACACTCTCTTTATACTCTCTCTATATACTCTGTCAGTCTATACGCTTCATACTCTCTCAAGTCTTAACTCTGTACTCAAGATACTGTCTATGCTCTCCATGCTCTCTGTCTCTATACTGTTTACTCTATATACTCTATTATGTTTACTCTATATACTCTGTCTCAATGCTCTTCATATTGTCTCTATACTCTCTGTACTCTCTACTGTCTCCATGCTCTTCACTCTCTCTGTCTCTATACTCTCTTAACTCTATGTACACTGTCGCTATGCTCTTCATACTCTCTGTATACTGTCTCTATACTCTCTCCTTACTCTATATCCACTGTCTCTATGTTCTTCATATGCTATAATGTCTCCATACTCTCTCTTTACTCTATGTACACTGTCTCTATGCTCTTCATACTCTCTATGATGTCTCTATACTCTCTCTATATTCTTCTATACTCAACAGGTGAGGCTGAGTTTGTCCCGACCACAGTGGCTCCTACCAAAGTACAACCTGTTGAGTGTTTGACCAATCAAGGTTTAGACTTTACAGGCGACATCTCAGTGACTCTCGGAGGTCACACCTGCTTGAGCTGGGCATCACTGCAGGTACAATCCCTCAGCAGGAACAAGCAGTTTATTCCAGAGGTGAAGTTGCCAGGCAACAAGTGTCGCAACCCTGACAATGACCCTGAAGGACCATGGTGCTTTGTAGAAGTTTCTGGCAAGGTGACCCTCGACTACTGCGACCTGCGTTTGTGTGGTTAGTACATCATTCAGTTCCACTTTAGCTAGCTAACCTACATGTTACAGTAGTCTACTGTAACATGGTGGTACGCTAGGCTGACTAGCCTTAGTCTGTCTACCTACCTGTCTACCCATACCAACCTACCTGTCTGTCTGATTATATGTCTACTACCTACCTGTCTGTATCTCTAACTACCGGTCTGTCTGTCTACCTGCCTGTATGTCTACTACCAACCTGTCTGTATGTCTACCTACCTGTCTGACTACCTGCCTGTCTGTATGTCTGCCTGTCTGCATGTCTACCTGCCTGTCTGTCTGTCTACCTACCTGTCTGACTACCTGCTTGTCTGTCTGTCTACCTACCTGTCTGAATACCTGCCTGTCTGTATGTCTACCTACCTGTCTGACTACCTGCCTGTCTGTATGTCTACCTAACTCTCTGTATGTCTACCTACCTGTCTGACTACCTGCCTGTCTGTGTACCTACCTGTCTGTCTGTCTACCTATCTGTCTGACTACCTGCCTGTCTGTCTGTCTACCTGTCTGTATGACTACCTGCCTGTCTACCTACCTGTCTGTCTACCTACCTGTCTGACTACCTGCCTGTCTGTCTGTCTACCTGTCTGTATGACTGTCTGTCTACCTGCCTGTATGTCTACTACCTACCTGTCTGTATGTTTACCTACCTGTCTGTCTGCCTGTCTGTCTGTCTGTCTACCTACCTGTCTGAATACCTGCCTGTCTGTATGTCTACTTACCTGTTTGTCTGTCTGCCTGTCTGTCTGTCTACCTTCCTGTATCCCAGATGAACCTCTCCAGAGGACCTCAGTGGAGACTGAGGGAAGGGAGCGTTCGGTTCTCAGCCCCAATGGGAAAAATTTCTTCTCACGGTCAAGTTTCGGTAACGGAGAGGAAGGTACGATATCACTATTGGCCGTATATCTATCTATATATATATGGTTCTCCCCAGGATTTGTATACATGGTGGCGCAGACGCTCCCACACACTCACGCAACCCAGTCACAGCTCTATAGGTAATAGACTCCAGGTACGATGTTTTTTTTTTTTCATTTTCTGGTGATCCAGAATAGTGTGTGTGTGTTTTTTCTTCACATGCTCTTGAATAGCGCTAGTGCTGCGGTGCAATTTAATTGACACTTGTACAAACCACCTGTTTTGTTTTATGATAATTTGAAGTTTACTAAACACAGAACAAGACCAAACCATCCATTACCACCCATTATATTAAACACAGAACAAGACCTATACCATCTACTACCAACCATTATATTAAACACAGAACAAGACCTAAACCATCCATTACCACCCATTATATTAAACAAGACCTAAATCATCCATTATATTACACACAGAACAAGACATAAACCATCCATTACCACCCATTATATTAAACACAGAACGAGACCTAAACCATTATATTAAACACAGACCAAGACCTAAACCAACCATTACCACCCATTATATTAAACACAGAACAAGACCTAAACCATCCATTATATTAAACACAGAACAAGACCTAAACCATCCATTACTACCCATTATACCATGGTCTGGGTGAATACTCGATTCTGATTGGTTGGAGGGTGTAGGTTAAAAAGTGTTAATGTACACCTAGGAAGCACGCTGATGCTATGAAGACACTATGGCCATGTTTCTTGGCAACGCCTGCATACGGGAGATATTAGATAGTCCGCTCGACTTGTAAAAATAAAAAAACTCTCACGATTTTAACTCTAAAACACATTAAAGTATTAATAATTGATTAAATATTTATTTCTTTTGTAAGTGACCATGGTATAAGCGGGATAATGCCCTTCGAGTTCTACTTCTTCCAGTTCTTTGAAATGTAGTTGGCTTCATGAGACGAGCACTTCATTCACGTCCTTTCTTGTATCTCGCCTGCCTCTCCTTCTATATTTATGTGGGTTCTCTTCAAGCCAATTACCTTGATTGGCAATAGGGCTCAGCTAGGTGATCCCCTATTGACTGTAGCGGGCACATGTTTGGCTTCCTCTTTCTTGAGGTTCAAGGCTTTGTGGTCTACCTTCAGGTCACCTTCAATCTCAAGCTGTATACCCTTGTGTATATTGTATATATAGTGTAGTTATTGTGTATATCGTGTTCATATTGTGTATATATTGTACATATCGTGTAGATAGTGTGTGTACTGTGTTTATATTGTGTATATATATATATATATATTGTGTAGATATCGTGTAGATATTGTGTATACATTGTATACATATATATTGTGTAGATATTGCGTATATTGTGTTTATATTGTGTATATATTGTATATATTGTGTAGATATTGTGTATATTGTATTTATATTGTGTAGTTATTGTGTTTCAGTGTGTGGAGAACGGCCCCTGTTTGAGAAGGTAAAGATAACACAAACAATTATTATATTATACTATTTTATTATATTGATTGTATTATATACATATATATATATATATATATATATATTCATATTATTATAATATTGTATTATACATTATTCATATTAATTGAATACCATATTATTGAATACCATATTATTATATTAGATATATTATTATACATATTATTAACATTTATAAATCCTATTTTAGGTGAAGAAGGCAGATGCGAACGAGAAAGACTTGTTGGAGTCGTACCAAGGGAGTCGTATCGTGGGGGGCATCAATGCTGAGGAAGCATCAGCACCATGGTACCCACACAATGCAACAATCACACATATATATATATACATATATATATATATATATATATATATATTAGTGATGGGCCGTTATCGCCGTTACCGCGCTGCGATAACGCGAGACTCTTATCGCGCGTGATAAAAAAATGATCTATTAATCTATTGTCAAAGTTGGGTTGGGAGCTGGGTCTATACCATCGTTCTCTATAAAAGAATGATGATAAACGTCCGTACTCGCGGTGTCATTACTGCATATATACATATTAGTGATGGGCCGTTATCGGCGAGACTCTTATCGGCGATAATATTTTTGTCGCCAATATAACGCGGAACCGAAATCCTCCGGTAGCACCCCCCCCCCTCCAACCCAACAATCGCAGACCTACTTTTAGTCATTATTTTGGTAATATAAGTCATTATTTAGGGAGAAAACACATATTATGGACACCTTCGACATCATTCAAAGGAGCCAGTTTAATCTAGATTAACCTAGATTAATATCAAGATTACCATTAGATTAATCTAGATTAAAGAATTTAATCTATGCCCATCTCTAATATATATATATATATATATATATATATATATGTATTGTATTACCAGGCAGGTGATGCTGTATAAGCGACACCCCCAGGAACTGCTGTGTGGAGCCAGTCTGATCAGTGATGAGTGGGTTCTGACAGCAGCTCACTGCATCCTCTACCCCCCCTGGAACAAGAACTTCACTGCCAGCCAGATCCTGGTCCGACTGGGAAAACACAACCGGGCTAAGTTAGTATGGGTTAACACTAACCCTATTTAACTAGAGGCTAGGTTAGTCTGGGTTAACGCTAACCCTATTTAACTAGAGGCTAAGTTTGTATGTGTAAATGCTAAACCTACAGGCTAGGTTAGTATGGGTTAACGCTAATCCTATTTAACTAGAGGTTAGAGGTTAATTTGGTTTAACACTAACCCTATTTAACCGGAGGCAAGTTTAGTCTGGGGTAACTCTAACCCTATTTAACTAGAGGCTAGTTTAGTCTGGGTTAACGCTAACCCAATTTAACTAGAGGCAAGGTTAGTCTGGATTAACGCTAACCCTAGAGGCTAGGTTAGACTAGGTTAACGCTAATCCTATTTAACTAGAGGTTAATTTGGTTTAACACTACCCCTATTTAACCGGAGGCTAGTTTAGTCTTGGTTAACTCTAACCCTATTTAACTAGAGGCTAGGTTAGTGTGGGTTAACGCCAACCCTATTTAACTAGAGGCTAGGTTAGTCTGGGTTAACGCTAACCTATTTAACTGGAGGCTAGAGCTTAGTCTAGGTTAACGTGAATCCTATTTAACTAGAGGCTAGAAGTTAGTCTGGGTTAACTCTAATGCTATTTAGCTAGAGGTTAGAGGTTAATTTGGTTTAACGCTAACCTTATTTAACTGGAGGCTAGTTTAGTCTGGGTTAACTCTAACCCTATTTAACTAGAGGCTAGGTTAGTCTGGGTTAACGCTAACCATATTAAACTATAGGCTTGAGGTTTGTCTGGGTTAACGCTAACAATATTTAACTAGAGGTTAGGTTTCTCTGGGTTAACCCTTACCCTATTTAACTAGAGGCTAGGTTAGACTGGGTTAAAGCTAACCCTTGAGGCTAGGTTAGTATGGTTAACACTAACCCTATTTAACTAGAGGCTAGGTTAGTATGGGTTAACGCTAACCCTATTTAACTAAAGGCTTGTGGTTTGTCTGGGTTAATGCTAACGCTATTTAAATAGAGGCTAGAGGTTAGTCTGGGTTAACGCTAACCCTATTAAAGGCTAGGTTAGTCTGGGTTAATGCTAACCCTATTTGACTAGAGGCTAGAGGTTAGTATTGGTTAACACTCACCCTATTTAACTAGAGGCTAGAGGTTGGTTTGGGTTTACACTAACCCTATTTAATTAGAGGCTCGGTTAGTATGGGTTAACGCTAACCCTATTTAACTAGAGGCTAGAGGTTAGACTGGGTTAACGCAAACCCTATTTAACTAGAGGCTAGAGGTTAGTCTGGGTTAACGCTAACCCTATTTGTCTAGAGGCAAGGTTAGTCTGGGTTAATTCTAACCCTTGAGGCTAGGTAAGTCTGGGTTAACACTTACCCTATTATCTAGAGGGTAGGTTAGTCTGGGTTAACGCTAAACCTATTTAAGTAGATTTAAGGTTAGTCTGGGTAAATGCTAACCCTATTTAACTAGAGGCTAGGTTAGTCTGGGTTACCGCTAACCCTAGAGGCTAGGTTAGTATGGGTTAACACTAACCCTATTTAATTAGAGGGTAGATGTTAGTATGGGTTAACGCTAACCCTATTTAACTAGAGGGTAGATGTTAGTATGGGTTAACGCTAACCCTATTTAACTAGAGGGTAGAGGTTAGTCTGGGTTAACACTAACCCTAGAGGCTAGGTTAGTCTGGGTTAACACTAACCCTATTTAACTAGAGGCTATGTTAGTATGGATTACCCCTAACCCTATTTAACTAGAGGCTAGATGTCAGTCTGGGTTAACACTAACCCTAGAGGCTAGGTTAGTATGGGTTAACGCTAACCCTATTTAACTAAAGGCTTGAGGTTTGTCTGGGTTAACGCAAATGCTATTTAACTAGAGGCTTGATTAGTCTGTGTTAATGCTAACATTATTTATCTAGAGCAGGGGTTCTCAACCTTCTGCAAGCTGGGCCCCCCCAAAACTGGTTCATTGCAGTTGGGGCCCCCCCTCCCCTCTTCCCGGCGCGATTGTCGATGGGGAGGGGGGTGGGCGCTTGCGCGCGATCGTAACACACCCCGGACCTACGAGAGGCCGCGGCCCTTCTGGCATCTGCCAGAATGCCAGATGTCCAGTCCGTCACTGGTCCGGGTGGTGTCATGATTGCGTGCACCCCTGCCGTCGGTCGTAGGTCCGGGGTGGATTACGATCACGCGTGCACCCCCCCTCCTGAACCGCCACTGCTACTAGACCTAGGTTAGTCTGGGTTAGTTAACTAGGTGGTAGGTTACTCTGGGTTAGTTAATGCAATAACAAGGCTAGGTTAGTCTGGGTTAGTTAACTGGAGGATAGGTTAGTCTGGGTTAGTTAACTAGAGGCTAGGTTAGTCTGGGTTAGTTAACTAGAGGCTAGGTTAGTCTGGGTTAGTTAACTAGGTGGAAGGTTTCTCTTGGTTAGTTAACTCAATAACAAATTGTTGGTAATTGTTAACTAGGTATGAACAAGGTCTGGAGAAGATTGTGCCCATCGATAACATCATTGTCCATCCGAAGTACAACTGGAAAGAGAACCTGAACCGAGACATCGCTCTGCTCCACCTGAAGAGGGTGGTGCAGTTCGACGACAGGATTCATCCAGTCTGTCTGCCATCCAAACTGATCACTAGGAAGTAAGACTCACTAAAACACACCTAAAACATGCTTAGAACATGCAACACATAGTTTAGATGGGATAATATCGGTCCTTCAGGCAGATGTTTGAGGGGTTTACTGGGAGTATGTTTGATATACTGCGATTATAATTTGAAAGGGATGTTTAAAATCTACTGGGATTATAAATATATTATGTTTGAAGTATAGCGGGATTATAATCTGAAGAGTATTGTTTGAAGTATAGCAGGATTATAATCTAAAGAGGATTGTTTGGAGTATAGAGGGATTATAATCTGAATGGGATTATGTTTGGAGTATAGAGGGATTATAATCTAAATGGGATTATGTTTGGAGTATAGAGGGATTATAATCTGAACGGGATTATGTTTGGAGTATAGAGGGTGTTGAATACTTCTGGCTAGCTCACCAAACGTTGAAGAAGATTATAGAGTACTTTGTTCCAAAAAGACCACAGAGTCAAGACGTAACATTTAATCTTTTATTCACGGGGTCTCCAAGATACCCCAAACACCAGCCCTATCCTGCTACATGGTTGACTCTCTTCCAGTACCCCAAACACCAGCCCTATCCTGCTACATGGTTGACTCTCTTCCAATACCCCAACCATCAGCACAGGCGTTCTCTGCTTCATTTCTCACATACAACAGTATAACAAAACACATGACAAGGGTGGAGCTATCTGAGGCCCTCCTATCGTTACCTGTTCTTTATACAATAGAAAAAGGTACATCCCCCCTATTTCCTATTGGGTTACCGTTATTGAAACAAGCCAATCATAAACTGGTCACACCATCTCTATTTTGAACAATAAGCAGGATGTGATACTGGGAGAGATTGGCACACAGACCAGTTGGTCTGTGGGGTATGTATTGTTTGACTGTTACATGAAAGAAAGGCTATTTAAATGCTAATCCCAGCACCTCAATTGCTTCGATAGAGGACACAACACAGCAGTATATAATTTGAGTAGGGCCTAGCTTTAAGGCATAAGATATTTTAAAGCATACTTATAAATACATTGTTCTTCAAGGTATTATAATCTGAATGGGATTATATCTGTTCCCCAGGCTAATGTTTGAGGGCTATAAAGGCCGTGTGACTGGCTGGGGTAATCTGAAGGAAACATGGAGCCCTTCTTCCTCAAATTTACCTGGAGTCCTGCAGCAGATCCACTTGCCAATTGTAGACCAGGACACCTGTCGAGCATCCACGTCCATCCGCATCACAGACAACATGTTTTGTGCTGGTAAACGACTACCTATACAAAAACTATACAAATATATACATATAATATACACATACATATAAACATACAAACACATATATATTGTGGCAACCTCGGGGAGGAGAAGAGGTGCCACTAAACCAGTATTGGAAAACAGTTGATTGTCCACACCAATTTCACAATTAATCCAATTTATTGGAGATTCGGGAGAGGGGGAGAGAGGGGAAACCAC
>OMPL01096655.1:0-13462 GCA_900312945.1 Merluccius capensis | reverse complement strand
CCACTGATTTGCTTACGTTATAGCCTTACAGTTAACTGACAGCCATTGCCATGTGTATAGCGTTGAGAGGAGACATACCCGTTGGTCGTCATACGTCGGGCTGGCTTTCTCAAAGGAGGAGAAGCAGTCTTTGAGTTTCCACAGCAGGGTGTCCTTCTCCAGGGGGCCGCCGGCCCACGGGGAGGGCTGCGGGCTGCGGGCGGACTGCTGCTTCCCCGGCTCTCCCATCGCCCAAGGTGTCGTGTCAAGGTACAGACGCGTCTCTCCTCTTGGCTTGCATGTTTTCCTGAAACGTGGGGGAAAAAAAGGGGATAGTACCATTCATTCGTGAGGTTGGCCTCAGTAGTTTTGAGGACGTCTGCTACGGCATTTAAAAATCAACACCCAATAAAAAGTCCTTTACGGTGGCCCTCTTCAGGGGCGGGCAGTTCAAGAGTTTCGAGATGATTCATATATTGAATGAATAAAACTACAGTTAACCGCATGAACTTAGTCCGCAACGAAACACACAATACATCTACTACTAATTCGGCATGTGTTGACACTTTTTGAAATGAAACAAAACACATAACATCTGGACTAACTCACTAAACTAAACTAGAATAGCCTAGCGTCGTCTGAAGCTAGTTGGTCAACATTAGCAAACATTAGCTCCGCCATCGGAGACCCGGGTTTAGTACGGACGGGTCGATCCGGAATTGTCTTTATAATGATCGTATTCATAGTTTTCAAAAGGAGTATATTAGTCGTGAGGAAGTGTGAACCGCCATACCTGACCAGATCTGTTTTTACATGTCCCTCCTCGGTCTCCCCCTTACCAGAACGACCCCACAAACAGGAACCTTTGTAACCTCCGTGTGCCGCAAATTACCCGCAGCTGTCGTAAATGACAACAACAATTGAACACGCCATTGACTTCATATTAACTACAAAATACGTCACATATTAACATATATTATACGCAATATACATGTATGGGTCTGCGTTATTATCGACATGTCCTTACGAAAGCCACAAAATTGCAACGTTTATACAACATACGTGAAACAAAATTGAATGGCCGTTTGCAGGAATTAAAATGTAGCGTGACATTATTTGTTGTCATTTCAATTCCAGCACAGGCTTTTTACACCTCATCCAAAATAACGTTATTTGACACTACGTGACATTATATCATACATGTTGATTTATTGTCGGCCTTGTACCGCAATTTGTAGGCGTCACCACGTTGCTGCGTCATCCAGCAACAGCACCATCACTTGAACTGTCATTGGACGGACTCACGTCTCGTTTATGGTACAACTACTGGGTTTCTAGCTGGCATGTTTTCTGCATTTCGATGAGGCCTACAGACAAAAAATATATCAGTGTGATCCTCGTGTGACGATCCTCAAAAATGATGAAACGAGTTGCGATGCCTTTTTTAAATATACCCTCAACTCGTCAATTGTAATGTTGGTTTAAAGCGTATTAAGGAGTTGTGATCGCGAGATATATGTGTATTTTTTAGCTCATACTGTTTCTTAAACTTCTCCCATGCTCCTCCACATTGTCTGTAGCAGCAGCAGGTGCGTGTAAATGCGGGAGCAGCGGCCCCTAGCGGACGGCGGAGCTGGGACATCACCGCACCCCGCTTCTCTCTGTGGGTACAGTAACGGGATAAGTGGTGTAGCGAAGAACAGGCGGACGACGTTAATTAATTACATTAAATAAACCAACCTGACTTTAAATTACCAACCATTCTGGTATTCACCCGATAACAACTACACGCCGGCTGCTACAGCGTATAGGATATCGATACATTGTTTTTTTTTTTTTTTAATTGGTGATTGCCTTTGTTCCCATATTCCCAATGGCGATTGCCCACGTCGCTACAGAATACGTTTTCTCCGACTTTTTGCTCAAGGATCAAACTGAGTCCAAGTACAAAGGACTGCGGCTAGAGCTGGCTGTGGACAAAATAGTGACATGTTTAGCCGTCGGACTTCCTTTGTTCCTTATCTCCTTGGCTTTCGCTCAAGAAGTATCAGTGGGTGAGTTGAACTAAACATTTTAAAAAACAAAAAATGTGTTTAATCTACAATAACCTTATAAACTATGCATACATTACAATGTCGGCTTCATGGTAATGAAAATCAAACCTACGTGCCTTTGTGGGAGGTTTCTTCATTGGGTCAACCCTATTTTAACCTATTTGAACACACCCGCCTGACTTTTGGGCAGTGTGAATTATATGAATAGAAATTAAGCAGGCCGCTTGTTGAGCTTTTGCCGGGATAAGATGAAGAGGAGGAGTCCACAGTCCCGCATCTTTCCCCTCCTCCTCTTCGGAGGAGGAGGCGTGCACGTGACCTTGACTCCTCCCTCCCAGCGTTACTCAAGCCTATTATAGGACAACTGCCTAGCGGAATTAGAGCAATTAGAAGTAAGCAATAAGGCCTTTACATTATTCATTATTGTCGTAGTCGTCCAGCCTGTGTCATAATACGCTGTTTGTTGGTGCCTTTATCTGCCATGTTGATTGGACTGGCCGGTGAGCCTCTTATCCCAGATGCAACCCCCTCCTCGACTCTCAATTACTATATTTGAATTTAATTTAGCACTCTTTGATAGCAATCAGTGTCCAAAATGACTTGCCTCACTAAAAAGATAGAGGTAAGAAAATAAGAGATTTGAATACTTAAATGTGAAAAAGCTTTATGAGTACATGATAGAACCAAAAGCAAGGGTGTATTGTGTTATTTTATTCCCTCAATACAATTGAAGTGCTCAACAGACAATGCTTCATGTCAAGAAGTCAATAAACAAGCAAGCCGTTAAGAGTTAGAATAAGTTAATTAGAGTAAATGTATTATTCTGAGAAGAGAGGAGACAGGTGCTTTTTGAAGGCTGTGATGGCTCTGCAGGCCGTATATGGAGCTGGGTGACTTGTATGGCACCAAGCATGAAAAGAGGCGGGGTTGGGAATTAGTTCCACACAGTGGAGATACCAAAAGCAGTTCATTAGTGGGCTACAAAGAGTGGGTTTTGGGGGTATAGGGCATTATTATGAGTGATGCAATGTGATTGTGTGGGATTTAAACTTGATGTGGGCTGAGAAGAGTGACACAAACAGAGGGCTAACATGTGCAGCTGTTGATTGGTTGAAGTGAAATGTGTAATTTACACCCTGCATAAAATATCACGTTGCTGACTGGAAAACTCTGCCTCAAGAGCTATTATACTTGAATGCATTCACATTCAATCATATGATCCCGGTTCTAAACAAGAAACGTTTACTGAGAAACAGAGCACCATGTTGGTCAAGGGTGAATCATCGTCCACTATAAGGTCAACCAACTGCAAGGTCACACTTTTCAGACAGAGCAACAGTGGTTATTCCAAGGTATTGTAATGCCCATCACATATCTCCTCCTCACCACCTAGGTACCCAGATCAGCTGTTTCGCTCCCACTAACTTCTCCTGGCGACAGGCAGCCTATGTGGACAACTTCTGCTGGGCAGCAGTGCAGCAACAGCCACAGAGTTCCCCGCTATGGTTACATAAGGTACATTGTTGCCGAAGACCCACCCCATGTATAACATTCATTCATGTTCAATTGTGTGTATGAGAGTGACTATGCTCGTATGTAATGACGGTTGTTGTCATGAATCTAGCAGAAAAAGGGGAGTGGTATAAGGAAATAGAACACAGTGGGCCTTTTCATACTACTTTTTAAAATAAGAGCAAGAAGACATTCATTTGTTTGAGAAAAATGTTTGCCTTAATACAGGAAGATTTTCTATTAGCAATGGAACTCTGTAGATTACTGTGGCAGTTTACCCCTGCCACACGCCACCTTAGTGGCGTTTGCTGGGGCCCTCCGACACAGGACACAGGTAGATGTTGATGTAAATCCATTTATTGGCACTGACAAAGTGGTACAAGCCAAGCAGCTGTAACAAGCTGCCATGACAGAGTGTGTGTTGATAGCTGGTTTATCCTGGGTGCCATGATTGCTCTGCACCACAGTTGTGCAGCCCCACCCAGACCCAGAGTCCAATCAGGACTCTGGGTCTGGGTGCTGGGTCTAATCCAAATGGACTGTGTGTATGGACTGGGAAAGCTGCAAATGAATTGCCCTTCTTGAGTTCAATAAAGTGGTCTGAATCTGAATCTTGTATTTCCTCAGTTCTTCCCATACATTCTGCTTCTGCTGGCCACCCTCATGTCCATCCCTGCACTGATCTGGCGCTTTACTGCAGAACCTCACCTGTCCTCGGACCTCACCTTCATCATGGAGGAGCTGGACCGCTTTTACAACCGAGCTATCAAAATGGCAAAGAACCTGGCAACGTTGGATACCAAAGACACGTCTGATGATGGAGATGGGTGAGAATAATATGTCATAAAAAAGTGAAAAACAAAAGTCAGGGCCAGGACTGTGTTGAATCCCAAATAAAAAAAATGTTATAGAGACTAATTGCGAGGGTTTTCAAAGTGAATGTGCCATTCCTTATTTTGTGATCAAAGATCAGACATGAACCGACCATTATCCACTTTCAGCAGTGCTCTGGACCTGGTTGAGGGCTGCTTTAAATACCCCTTGGTGGAGCAATACCTGAAGACCAAGCGCTTCTCCCGCAGCCTTGTGGTGAAGTACCTGGCCTGCCGTTGCCTGACCTTCCTCATCCTTGTCCTGTCCTGTGCCTACCTGGGCTACTATATCCAAATGGCCTCGCTTACCGATGAGTTCTCCTGTGACATGCGCACGGGGATGTTGAAGAATGACAGCGTGTTACCAGAAGCGGTGCAATGTAAACTGGTGGCGGTTGGCGTCTTCAGGCTTCTCAGCTACATCAACCTGGCTGTGTATATACTACTGGCTCCCTTGGTGGTTTACGCCACCCTGGGTCCTGCACGGCAAAGTTCTGGCTTCCTCAAACCCTATGAGATTCTACCCGGCTTTGGTACCCTGGGTGTGGTCACGCCCCTATACAATGACCTGAGTATCTATCTGCTTTTCCTGGAGGAGAATCTGAGCAAACTCAAGTCATTTAAATGTCTGCAGGTTAGTCAGTACTCAAAAATACTTAACTTTTATATTTAATTGTGTAGGCAAATGCAATGTTGTTATAGTGGTGTTAGAATTGTGAAGAATGCTTTTCCCACATCAACATCTGCACTGCACCACACTGTGATCCAGGTCCTGGAACTGCTGCAGGAGGCTGGAGATGAGGGGTTTGATGCCATGTGCTTGCTGCGGACCCTGGGCCAGGTGAAGACCGATGTGGTGGACAGTAAGATCTCCCAAGGGACATATAAAGAAACAAAGAAAACTAATAAAGACTAATTTCACATGAAATAATCCATGTGAATGACTAGGAGACTAGAAACAAAAAAACAAATGTTAGTCTTCCATATAGAGTTTGGTTCAACTCATGTTTTCTTTAATGCACTGAGCCATCTTCTTTGACCTATTAGTTGTACCTGGATAGTGTTTGTAACTTTATTTTAAGAATGGTTTCTTAATAGCGGTGCAGGCCTTTACTCTATATGAAGCAGAGTGGTGGCTGAATTACATGATATAGAAATTGCATTTTATTTAAGTCGATTTATTGTAGCAAAATATTTATTTACTTTTAATTATATTTTTTTAGTCTTTAGCTGTGTTTACTGTGAATTTTTCATTTTCTCCTAATCTTAGGAACACTGATATCACCTCAAATCATTGTTTAGAATATAAGTTATATATATACATTTGACAAACCTAGATGTGTTATTCTGTCACAGAGCTACCAGTTATTTCCTGTAATAAAACAACAAATGATACATAATAAGTCATTCAATAGGCAATAAGGGAACCACAGAGATATCATACATATAAAGTCTCTAAAACTCCTCAATCAAACTCTACCTGAACAGTATTATTTAAATTATTAAGCATGTAATTATATATAGGAAAATATGCTATGAGCATATTTAAAATGCCAAAAGCAATACAGTATTTATTTAAATATTAAACAAACCCTTTAAAAGAAAGGGAGTAAAATAAACCTTTTAACCTATGACATGTCACTGTGATGTACAATATAAAGATACATGTACATATAAATATGTACATGTATCCTTGTATAATGTATGTGTATGCTGGATGTCCACCTTAATGCCTGTAATGATGACAACTCATACAATCCCGAAAGAAAATGCAAGGGTGGGTTGGACTGGGTCCCAAATTGATGTGTACTGTGAGATCCCTATTAAAGATGTGTAAATGAAAAAACGAATCATTAATGAAGTTTGTGCATATTGTTTTTTGTATTGCATTGCTCTGGAACAGTAGTTGTTGAATAGACTGGTCGTAACTATATCTAGATAACGACTCCACTCTAGCCTTATAGCAGTTTTAAATAACATGTCTAATAGTTGTTCAAGCTGACAGTCACACATTTTTAATAGTGAGAATGTACTTGCGTAACTTTAAATTTAAAAAAATGTTGATTTGTGAGACTTAAAAATAATACAAAAGTTGTTGATTCGTGGGACTGGTCAAATCCTAACTACAAAATGAACAACATGATTGGACAATCTTCGCGCGTCATCATCCCTCTCGACCAATGGGATTCTCTAAACGAAGTATAGTTTAGATTCGGTTGATGAGCTGCTAGCATAATACTACTTTTGTTAGATGGCGACCAAGCCATTGTCTTGATGAAGCGTTTCCACGTTTGCTTTTAAAGTAGTTATGGTTATTTGGATGTTTACCTACCCTAATCTCGAAACCTTAATTTGTCTCGTGAGCCCGATGGTATTGGCCCGGATTTCGCGTCAGCTTTGTTCGAGTCGTTAGCTTAGCCGGCTAAAAGAAAGCCTCGGGTTAACAACTATCATCTAGAAGCTCTTCACTGCTGCTACTAAACTGCCACGAAACAACAACAGCAACAACAACAACAACCACTTGAAGGTAGTACTGCTGTGTAATGCACATATATCTTAGTTTGCTACATGACAAAGAAGGCGTTGCCCCCCAAACAAGCCTATATATCTTAACTATTTTGTCTTCTTTCTCTCTTCAGTGTCAGATCCGTGGTGTCTCATCTCCATCGTGGTGGCTCCGAGTAGCTGGCGGACATGGGCGAGCCCTCAACGCACAACTTCTCGTCCTTAGAAGAGGAGCTACATTTCTGGAAGAACCAGGCAGAAGGACACCAGCAAAGGTGACATTGCAAATGGGAATACTAGACAATACACTTTAATCTGTTCAGTAGTGGTTTAGTTACATTCGTTGTTGATGATCTCTGGGGCCTAGGAGGGTAGTCTGGTCTATAGTCTGGTCTAAAGTAGTGGTGCTCCCTGTCAGCAGCCATGTTTCAGGGTAAAGTGCTGAAGCCCCACATACTAGACTAGTGAGTTGTATGTGGAGCCAGGTTGTCCGGTCTGACCTATAGCTGCTGGTCTCCAGGGCCGAGGAGGCACAAGAAGAGCTGCAGGAGTTCCAGCAGATGAGTCGAGACTATGAGGCCGAACTGGAGACGGAGTTGAAACACTGCGAAGCCCGTAACAAAGAGCTTCTTTCAGACAACAACCGACTCCGCGTGGAATTGGAGAGCATCAGGGTAAGATGGGAGATGTTCTCGCGGTGCTTCGTACGCACATGCGTACGTACATCGTACACACACACACACACACACACACACACACACACACACACACACACACACACACACACACACACACACACACACACACACACACACAACCTCTCATTGCCGGATCGTTGCCAGGCACTCTTCTGCCTAACTATAAAGCAGCTGACTGCTATTTTAGTTCAGCAGTCCACAGGGAAGGAACATTAATGGCAGGGATGACTGCTTGATTATTCAAAAAATAGTAATAATCATAAATTGCTCAGGACAGCTAAAGGGCTTGTTTGTCTCATTAAATTACCTCTTTTCATATACGGATGTGAAAAAAATCACTGGCATCACCCGCTTTTTGGGAAATAAATGGAGCATTTTTATTTTTATCATATTGTTGTCTCTGTGGTTGCAGGAGAAGTATGAGTGCCAGCATACGGAAGCGTTTAGGCAGATTTCAACGCTAGAAGGGGACCTGGCTCAGACCACAGCGGCAAGAGACCACCTTCAGAAGTACATCAGAGAGCTGGAGCAGTCCAACGATGACCTGGAGAGGGCAAAGAGGTCAGTTTTCTGCAACGCTTCTAACCTCATTATGCAGATTATTCATCCTGCTAGCACACTTTCAAACACATGCATGCATACACAAACACGCACACACACAGAGTAGTTTATTGTCCTGTTTTTTTTCTTAGGGCCACCATTATGTCTTTGGAGGATTTCGAGCAGAGGATGAACCAGGTCATCGAACGCAACGCCTTCCTGGAGAGTGAGCTTGACGAGAAGGAGAACCTGCTGGAATCTGTGCAGAGGCTCAAGGACGAAGCCAGAGGTAGAATCACACGCATCGGATGCAAATAGTTTCTTTTTTTCACAGCTTCAAGATCTGCTGATCTCCACTGTTCCAAATCGACAAAGCAGTGTTTCTTTCAGCGTCTGTGAAATTTGATTTCTGTGATAGTGCCACAAATTCTCTGCCTATTGATTAGATATAGAGTTACATAGAAATGTCTATAGGCCTATATTTCCTCATCCGTAGGGCTGTCACAAATTATTCATTTATGGGCGTAGTAGGGTTGGGCGATATCCATTTAAAAAAAACAACTTTAAAACCTCTCCCCTTATCAATGAGGTCAATCATCAAAAAAAGACAACTCGTATAATTAAGTGATCACGTCTGACTGTTTCAGCAATATGGAAGCAATCATCTGCAAATCACTTTTTCCACCATTCTTGTTGCATACATAATAAACCCATTGCAAATCCAGTATAAGGGTACTAGGCATGTAGTAATATACTAGCAATTAATTATAACCTCATAAGCTTGCTGTTCACAACTTTGTTAGTAGGTTATAATAGGCTGAAAGGAATTATTAAATCAGCATTATATCTGGCTATCGGTTGCCTCAAACGGGGTGATTTTTGATGAGCAGTTTCACCAGGAGATGAAGCGACATAGACAGCCAGCTTGAGAAACATTAATAGTATCGTATTTCATGTATGCCGATATAGTTTGAGACATAATTTTACCTTGCTTATTCATGCTCATCTAACCTGCTTTTAAAAGTCATGGAGTAAGAAAGACATCTGCCAGCACTTTACCTCGCTTTAATCAATATTTATATAGCCTAAGCTTTGTGCACATATCTACCGTAAGGTAGGGCTAATTTTTGGGAAAAGAAAATTTTGATCTGGCATTCAATTGAGGATTTAAAGCTAAAAGCTAAACAGGCTTATAACAGCGGTATTGATATGGATACGTCATCATTTTATAAAACTGATTATACTGTTCCATCATGGGGCTCCATGAGGCTTAATGCAATATCTGGGGGCCAGGATTTAAAATTTGGTCTCTTGGCTCTCCCTCTTCCATCCATCTCTTCACTGAGACCGAGGCATTTAACGTCTCCAGGGGAGGACCCTCTACACTGATTCGAATCAGATCTTCAACTGTGTTGCATTTTAATGCAGATCTGAAGTTCGACTTGATGCGCTTCTGTGTGGAAAACCCCCCATTTTAACAGGAAGTGGACCAACATTATCCTTGGCAGATGAAGGGTTTTCTAAAGTGAAAATAATTTAAATATCATTTTCAGGGTAGAAGTCGATAGTTGTAACAGTCTAAAATACATTGGTCAAACTCATTTTAAACATTATATTGCATATAGCCTACCTTTTTAAATCTGAACAATAGGGTTCCTTCGTCAGAAGAATTTCCCGTAACCCCTTGAAGGACCTGAGCACCAGGGGTTTCAAAGCCTGAACTCCTGTGAATTTGTCATTGACAAACATTTGTTGCAAGATTTCTTGTTTCCGCGGTCTCCGTGCGCATTTAAAATGTGTCGACTCGCACTTGTTACAAACGCACTGTTACCTTTTAATGTCTGTCCCACAGGCTTTACAGTCTACACAGTGCATTACGCCACTCTCATACCCAAGCCATTCAAAGTCCTTCAGCCACTCTCTCCGAAAAGTGTACACCTCGTTCGCTGCTGGTGCCTCGACATCACCATCGCCATCACACACTGTTTCAGCAGCCACAGCGACTACATCAGTTACCTTTTTAGTAATGTAAACGTTGCTAAAGAATCCTGTTATCGTTGGCTTCATCCTTTTATCTTTCGGTAGGTAATGTAATAAATGTATATAAACTTTTTTCTTCAGTAAATATTACATGACGCTAATTAATTCTGTGTCAAGTGACAGTCAGCGGGGTGCTGGTGTGGAAGCGCGAAAGTGGCAACTTTTTGATTGAAGGCTAATATTAACAAATCTAAAATCAGCATTAAATGTAAGTACGTCAAGCACATGTTTGATGGGTTAGAACAGTCACTGTCATCTCACAAGGTACATACTATGTGTATTAACTAGCAAATGTACAGCGAAAGGGACTTTCGACTGCAGAACAAATGTCACACCAGAACAGTTATAATGCTCCCAATAATGCTCAAGGTCGCACATATTAAATTTCGGGAGCATATGCGACCAAAACGGTCGCAATTTCAAGCCCTGGGGGGGATTGCATAGCGCTCCCTGTTGTCAAATGTTGGTATGCTGTATCTGACATCTGTATGTCATGCTTTAAATCCTACAGCGGGGAGCACCCTTAAAGAGTGAGAACCATACCCCCAAACTAGCATATTACCATTTCATGCAATAAGTGGTTAAATCTATGACATGTATATAGAGTATGTTCTTTGGCCAAAAACCCTTGCGTTAAGTCTTGAACGCTGTCATTTCTACAGTGGAATGGCTCCAGTGTGTTTTTCTGTGGAGACACGGCTGTATGGCAGCAGATGTGTGTGTGTGTGTGTGTGGTGGAGGTTTTCCCAGCGAACTCACTTCAACAAACAGCACTTTGTTTGTTTTGTTTTGGGATTTTTTCCCCATCCCCGAGGCTCCTTTCTGACACTTGACTTCTAAATCTGTATCACAAATCTGTATCACATTGCAAAGAGCATCACAAGTTTGTGCACACAAGCTGTCAGTTTAGCTTCAGTGTGTTTCTCTAGACTGAAATCTGACACAAAAATGCAATCTAATGACGTGGAATGATGTGGTAAAATCGGCACACATTAAAATGTTTAGATTATACTGAAAACTGCAGCATCTTATTTGGACTGTGTCTAAAAGGAGCCTTATATTAATGTCACAAACAAAAAGCCTATATAAATACATCATCATGAGTACTTTGTAATTGTATTATCCTGCAGACCTTCGGCAGGAGCTGGCTGTGCAGCAGAAGGACCCAAGGACATCCACCAGTTTATCCATGGACTGTGATAAAACAGAGCTCCAGAGGGCATCCTCTTCCAACCCATCCCTCCCTGCCACGCCCTCTAAACCCCTGTCCTCCTTCGCCACACCCCCCGCCTCCAGCATCCGTAGAGGTGACAAAAGTGTATTCAATGTTTTTGTCATCACTTTACCCATGTATGTGAATGAAGTTGAAACTATGTGGCCAACGTGTAAATGCAGTTAGATCATTGTTTAGGATAAAATCATATCAGCTGACATTGCTGCTAACACGTGTCTGCTTCCTTCAAAAAACACCCACATTCCTTAATAATGCTATCAACTCTACTACTCTATTTTCAGGTGATGGTCTAACTGGAACCCCGCTGACTACATCTGCTAGGATATCTGCGCTCAATATTGTGGGAGAGCTGCTGAGGAAAGTCGGGGTGAGTGATTTGGCTGTTGTTGTTGTTGTTATGGAGTACGACCATGTAAAACAACATGTGTGGAAAATACCCCATTGTTGGATTTCTTTTTTAAAAATTATTATTAAAGACCATGTCAACCAAAACCTGAGATTTGTTTCTTAAAGGAGAACTCCGGTGTAAACTGGTTCTGGGATGTTTAGTATGATAAGTTCTCCTTTAATCACCATGGTACCATTGGAACTCGTTCTCATACTAAACATCCCAGAACCATTTTACACCGGAGTTCTCCTTTAATCACCATGGTAACATTGGAACTCGTTATCATACTAAACATCCCAGAACCAGTTTACACCGGAGTTCTCCTTTAACACATTACACGCGTTAGAAAGTCATTGCTGAAAACATGCTGAAAAGACTGTATAACCATTTAATGTTGAATGGTGGATTTGCCCCGCCCAACCAGAGCGCAGTTGTGTCTTTAATTAGTTGATAGTTCAACCGTGGCATCCAAAATGACTTGGTGAATCATGATATTTGTCACACACACAACACAATTAAAGTAAATAATTTCTGGCAAAGGGTATTTATTGTAGTTTAAGAATGTAGAAATTAGCCCAAAGGCATACTATACAAATGGAAGAAATCATTGTGTGACTGAGTGACTGCATAGTTTTATAACTGGGTGTGTGACCAGGCACGGAGATATGATTTCTACTTGGCCTCTACATTCATGCGCATGGCATAGTCAAGCCCTAGCTTCACCTAGACTTGCAAAATCCTTCCCCATCGCTCTGCTCTCGATTTTAAATGAATGAGAAAGTTGGCCTTTTTAAAAATGCTTTACAAAGCTATAGACGGTTAGACATGTTGGACTGTTTACAGATTTGGACTAAACCATTTTGTTTCTATCCTTGTTCATCCTTGTAGAATTTGGAGTCCAAGTTGGCGTCTTGTCGAGACTTTGTGTACGACACCTCCAGCAGCCGGGCGGTGCTCCCGGCCAGCCCAGCCACGCCTGGGACTCTCTCTGCTGTGGAGGGAGCTGCTGACACCCTGGCCAACACCATGAGTCCTCCCCCACAGTACGACAGGTGAGGACACCTAATGTAGATGGTCCTGTTATATAGTTGTATGTAGTATTTATTTAGTTCAGGGTCTACTAATTGTTCCTTGTCTGTTTTGACATGCTTCGTTCTATATGTTTGTAACCTTGTACTTGTACTGGTGTGCTATCTTGGCCAGGTCTTAGATTTTAATTTCAAGGGACTTCCTGGTTAAATAAATATGTTAATTAATGTATTAATATATTTTGCGAATTGTGAAATATCAAGAAAACATTTGATGGATAATGGAGGTAGAGTAAACAGCATTTTTTTAAATGGAAGCATGTCTTATCTAGACTAACTGCAGTGAGAAACAAGAAAAACGGGTCTGATCTGGACTTCTTCATGTCGTATTTTGTGTCATGTCTTCCAGTTTGGTGAAGCGATTGGAGTTTGGGCCAGCGCCGCCACGGGGGGTCTCCCAGGGTCCTCAGTCCCCACAGGGAGGTGTCAAGATCCTTCTATAAGCCCAGGGAGTAAACATCCCTCCACTAGCCCTCTGGACCACCGCATGGAGACTTAAAACCTCACCACGGCCCTTTCAAGACTGTTTAAATGCCTATTCGCTGCCTACCC
>OMPL01096653.1:0-11062 GCA_900312945.1 Merluccius capensis | reverse complement strand
TTAATGGCCTCGTAGTTGTAGAATATGGTCATGCAGAATAATGCATTAATAAGTACTTTATAATGACTAATAAAGAGCCAATATGTGTGCTTATAAGTCACTAGTTAATGGTGAATATGTGGTCCCTAATCTAAAGTGTTACCGAATGTTTTAATTATGTGATTTTTCTTGCTGTAAAGTGTCTGAGTATCTTGAAAAGTGCTACACAAAATAAACATTATTATTATAATAATGATAAATATGATAAATATAATTAATATTCATATTATTATTAATATAATTATTATGATGGGCATATAAATAAATCATCTCAAGAACTAAATATTAAGTGTTGTTCATTTTACAGCTGGGAGAAAAAAGAACAGGGGCAGCCCCACATCCATCCCAACACCAAACCCAACTGGACGGCTGATTACCGGATGTTCCTCTGGTAACTAGCTTTGCCCGCAACCTGGCTGTGATTCTGGATTGCTCACTCACATTTGTTCCCCACATTATGTCCATCACCAGATCTGTCACAGAGACCCTCATTCATGCCTTCATCACCTCCCGCCTGGACTATTGTAATAGAGTCCTATTGAGGGTTCCCAACAACCAACAGAGCCCTATAGGCTCCAGTACATCCAAAAATCTGCTGCCTGATTTCTAACCCGCACCAAACCCTGGCAGCACATCACCCCCGCCCTTATCCACCTCCTCTGGCTCCCGGTCAAGTCCCGTATCACTGACAAGAACCTCCTCCTCCTCACCTATACAAGTCCCCTCATGCCCTTGCCTCCTGGTACCTATCTGAGCTCCTCAAAACGTATACACTGCCATCCCAAAATCTGTCCTTCTGACGCTGGACTGCTCACCACCCCTCACATGGGGAGGGGTTCCCCCCACCATCCTCTGGATCTCCATCCCTCCAGAGACCCAAAACTCTGAACAAAAACACCCAGAGACCCATCTCTTTAGCCAGGCCTCTAGTTGGTCTCGGTACTTTGTTGTTAATGTTATGTTTTGTATCATGTGTACAGTACCTTGGCTGTCCCGAAAGGCACTAAATAAATATAATGTGTTATTATGTGCCATCTCTTTATTATCCGTTAACGTCCATAGTTCATACAAGAAATCATTGACATTCAAACGACAACCTCACACTAGCTACCAAGAAGCTGATGTCAGAAAAAATTAATGAATAGTTTTTTTTCAGAAAAACCTCCCTATTCTCCCCACAAATCACGTTGACACTAGAACCAGCCGAATCCAGCAGTTGATTAGTCACGTTCTGCTGGGACAAATAGAAATGTTTACAACCACCATTGGGCTGGTCTTGGCCCACCTGTAGCGCTGAATGGGTCAACATCTGCGGAAATAACAGCAAACTGGCTGTGGAGCTGTTGATAAGCGATTCTCATTAAACCCAAACCATCTGCCATTCACACAGAGATACACACACATACGAGCAATACAAGCACACACCAAAAGGAAGCACACATGCAGGCGCGCACACGCAGGCGCACGCATGCACGCACGCACACACACACACACACACACACACACACACACACACACACACACACAAGAACACATACATGTTTTTTCCCCACTAAAACTGTGACAGATCACTAGATAATCAAGATAATCTGTTTATAGAACTGTAATTATTTGCCTAAGTGGTATAAGTTGAACATTTCAACCGAGAGAGAGAGAGAGAGAGAGAGAGAGAGAGAGAGAGAGAGAGAGAGAGATTGCTGAGATGGTTGACGTTACTGTCTGGGTGACAGAAGACAAATGAGCCCCTAGAGAGCATCCTAAAGGTCAGGTATGGAAGTTAATCCTGACCTCAGGGGGCCGCCGCACATCCACCTGCAAATGCAATTGTTACACATGGCTGTGACATTTAACCTGTATAACGGGTAAGCATACAATTGTGGTTGCCAAAAATGTACGTGTTTCTGTAGGCCTGTAGAAAGTCAGCTCTGTTTCTGACAGGAGCAATTAAAGCTGAGGGAATATTTATGACCGGTATTACCGGTATTGTGAATACTACTACCTTTTCTGTAGCTATATTTATCATGTAACAATGTAGATTGTTTCTTTTGTGAATCCCATTAGTCAAATCCAAAAAATATGTATTGTAGTTTAGATTACTCGTAAAAAATAAATTAGTAACTGCACTTGTTTACACTGAAATCATCCGTCCATCCATAATTATTGGGGCACCGATGATGAAATATCAAGTTTGCCGTGGTCACTGGTAGATCTCAGGCCTCTGAACTGCCTCTAAACTCTGAGTAGAGGCGAATGCACAATTCATGTATAATTCATGTCGTATTACCTCTAAGTGCCAGGAAGTTAGTATCGTCAGAGACATGACAGCTCAAGTAATGACACATCTTTCCAGGAACTGAAGTTACAACCTGGTTCATGGTTAAAACCACAACAAATGGTCATCATCCAAAAGGCCACACTGTGTTGTATGTGTTGTGTGAAAGTAAAGCTGACAGGACAAAAGCTGTTAAATAGCCATTTTCAGGTGTGTCCCTTAGCGAACAACCTCATTCAACCGGATCTGCAAAACAAGACCGCAACAAGGAAAGTGGGGTTGCTTCAATACACTAATAGCTATTAAATAATGCCAGTCAAAACAAAATGTTTCAATAAGTCTGGTCTATTCATTTTAAATGAATTAATCAGACTTCCACCTAAATGTCCACCTCACCACAATGACTGTTTACCCCACCTTGTGGAGTACATAAGAAATGTCCTCCTGACTGCTTCCAAACATGTGCTCTTGCTTAGTCCATCAATGAGAAAAATGCTGTTTTTTAAAGACCAATTGCTCCATTTAATACACACACATTGAATTGACATTCAATTAAAAAAGCCACATAAACAGCTTTCCCATGTTTGAGGCCATTTTGTCCGCACTAAACCAAAGGCCCTTTTTAGAGTTTATTTACAATGAGTAGGCTATTGTCTATCCAAAAATATCATGAAGACTTCAAAAGGGCACATTTTGTGCCAGTAGCTGAAGTTGTAGCCAACTAATTCCCAACTCCTCCAATCTACACAAGTGGGCCAGCCTATTAAAATGGCATCTGGAGCAACTGTTCTTCATACTGTTCAAAATTAAAACATTGCATTTCTGGGTTTAAAAAAAAACACAAAACAGAAATTAAACTAAAAGCACACCACTTTAATTTCCGTTCCCTTTTGGGAAACTATATTATCACACATGACAAATGGTAAGTATCCAAATAAGAGGTTGCAGTATCCAGAAATAATCACACAGAACCATTAATGTAAAAAAAACAGTTCAGCTAACTTACTAACTGTTGGTATTTAAAACAAATATAATAGAGGCCTAAAATGCCATCTGGGCTCATGTTTCTACAACCTTCAATGTTAAAATAAAAGTGTCCCTTTCACTTTGATCATCACTTCCCTTCTTCGGTCTCCTCCTCAACCCGTTTCTCATTTCCGGGCACTTTAATGTCCTTTGCTTGTTTATCCGTCTGTTCTTCCGCTTCTTTAACAACATCTGCACTGTCGCACGGATCAGACGCCTTCTGATCCTCTTTCACGTCATCGGCAGCATCGGGTTTGGGAGCGTCGTCTTTGACCACTTCCTGGAGATTGTACTTCCTGAAGAGTGCGTAGTCTGGCACCACGCTGACGCAGCACACCGTCTTGATGACCTCTACGATGATGCTGAGCTCTGGGTCGGTCAGATCCACCTTGTTCTTTGGGTTCATCTTCCCCACCAGGCCTATGGGATCACGAAAACAAGAAAAATAACATTTATAAAATGGATAGTTCCAGTCCTTAATTCTGATTGGCTCAAAGCCGTTTTAAATTCCTCTATAAACACACAGCTGTGACCACATAACTCATTTTTTAGCATTAATGTGCCTGTGTGCTAAAGCCTGTATGCTAGCCTGTGTTGCTTGGCAACCATTTTGCTGTCTTGAGAACTATATTGCTTTGGCGGACGAATGAAGATTTGTTTTTAATAAATGATGTTTGTTTATTTTGTGAAATCCTACTCGGTAGTCTACAGTAACCGTTTTATAAAAGCAATAAGCCACTTGAGGCCGTGATTTAGTGATTTTAGAAGAGGGGGCGTTGTTGGGCACGATGCAACGGCTTAAGTTAAACAAATAAATGGAATAGAGATCTGAATTATCAGAACGCAAGAAAGACATGTAGGAATTAGACGTGGTTGATGAGCATTACATTAAACTGTAACTCTATAGATGGACAACCTACAACCGACAGACAAAAAAAAACAAAACAAAAAAAAAACAGTACAAACAACGTATAACTATAAAACGGCACATGGGTACAGAAGCAATGAGTGAGTGCAAATCAGTCAGTGAACAAATAAACCCGGGAAGCTTATATTCTAACCTTAAATAGTCAATATCTTGCATAGAAGATATTGACCATTCACAAGATCTGAAGGCATTCTAGTTAAAGCAAATGTTGGAGTGTATACCTGCGATTGATTTGATTATGTCATCCCTCTTGTTATGGCTGCTGTTTCGCGCCTTGAAGGCAATCTGGTAGGTGGCCTGATTGGGGGTTTTGAACCACGGCTCCAGAAACGTGGTCAGATACTTATCCATGTCTTCCTGGAAGGCCTTACACGTTCCACTGACCTAAAACCCAGCAGAACAGTGTTGGTCACACAGAGCGTATTAGCAGCCAACATATCCATGCAAACTATTGAAATTGAGAGGACATCATCTGCAACCCAGAGGATGCAGCATGCATATAATATGTTGTCATCTTACTGGCAGCATCCTGAGAATGACCCGGGACTTTTTCTTCTTAGTGGCGTGAAGGTCGGACAGGATGTGATGCACCAGCTTGTCTGGTTCTAGGTGAGCAACAAGAACATTCGGTTCAATAAGAGGGCGTACAATAAACCAGACGGCCTGGAGTAATATAAAGAAAGCAAATAAAAGTGGCCCATTGTTTCTTTCCCCCCCACTCTACTTACCCACATTGTGGGTCCTAATGAAGACAACATTGTTGGCGCCACTGTCCAGTGCCTGGAAGCGCTTCTCCGCCCCTTTCCCCGTCTTCTTCAGCTGAGCCACCTCCTTCTTCAGCGCCGCTTCAGCATCATCCTCATCCTCCTCCTCCTCTTCGCTGTTACTCCCGCCGCAACCCTGCATCTAGAATCACGTCAAGTAACATCAAGTGTTAAAGGTCCCCTATTTTACCACCAGGTGTTGATTACCCATTACAAGCCATGTCAAAAGCTACCCTCTAATGACATCACAAGTGGGCGTGCCCACCCAGATGTATGATGGATAGCTCAGCCTACCAGTTGGTACAGTCCACTGGATAGGCTGATCTATTTTACCTGGTGGTAAAACAGGGGGACCTTTAACTTCATAACACATCAATGTTTACAGCTATAACTTGGAACACAACACGGCAGATTACATTCAGAAAGGCGCATTCACCTTCTCTGGTCCGTACAGTTCATCTGCGTACTCGCTGAGCAGACTGATGGCCTCCGACGTGCACTTCCTCTCGTTCATGTTGCAGGTGATGATGATGCCCTGCATGCCCACCTCCAGCTCCCTGGACCCCTTGAACCGCTTGTTCCCGCGGCCGGCGGCGTACCGCTTTCTGCTGCGTTTCTTGTCGCCGTCCGCCGACATGTTGGTCAACCGGTAGGTACAGCCCCGTGTGTTACCTCACCGGTACGACTCCCAGCCCAGGACACCGCTAATGCTTTCGTTAGCGACTCAGCTAACGCCAGCTACGGTACCTAGCTCTGCTAACTTCAGTACTTCGTACTTCAGTAAATCGTGTAAATGCTCGACGTGGCCTTAGCAAAAGGCAAACATAACCTTCCTTAAAAATTAAGCTGAAACTAGTATATAGTGGACGTTACAGACGGCGCATGTATTCATTAGCAGCCTACACGCATGTTAGCGACACACATTTTAAAACAGGTGGTTCGGTTCCTGTGCTACGGCGTTCGAGATGGGACAAACTTCATGTTTACACCGCTTGGCGCAACTATGAAGACTTTTCTGCAGGCGAATTCAAACTTTACATTTATGCTTCCATAAATGGTATGTTAATGTAAAAAAAACCCAATATATTTTAACTGTATTAATAAAATAAATAGTTTATTTAAATACAAATACATTGTAAAAAAAATACTTTTGTAAGTTTAGTCTAACAATCTGTCATGGATATTAAAATAATTTCGATGAATTACACCGTTTACATAATTTATATCATAATAGCAACACATTACACATTCATTTTGGAAACGTTGTTAGCAACAGTATTCATTTTGTACAAACAAACACACTTGACTTAATTAAAATCACATCCGATGAATCTATTTATATCTATTTCCTAGTTAGTTCATTTCCACAAGTCAGTAGCTCTTCCTCGACGTTGACGACAGCTGCGGACGACCAAGTCCACGTAGCGACGTCCCAGGCTGGACCCATGAATTGCCTGGCGAGCTGTCCTGAATTAGAGCCGACTCCCACTTGAAGAACTTGCAGCCGTTCTGACCCATATTATTACCCCCGGTGCCCGACCGGCGCACGGGACAGCAGTAGAACCCACGTCCGTGATTGGGGCCACCGTTGCACACGGTCTGCCGCTTCGCCCGGCGCCCACACCCGCACAGCGGAGCGGTGATCCTGGGCGTCCCAGGCCTGGATGGATGCAGAAGGGACGCATGCCTGGTTGTCGACTGGCAAGCTCGACTGGAGGTGGTGGGGTGGCTTGAGAGAGGGGGGACGGCGCTCTGTGGGGTGCGGAGAGAATGAGCGGAGGTGGGACGCGGAGTTGCTGCTGTGTCGCTGTAGATAAAAAAGCCTGTCTCCTTTCCACTTGGTTTCTTTAAGTGTGTTCTGGGTGCGTTGTGCTGCTGTGTGATGACCGGTCTGGGCTTTGTGAACACGTTGGAAAGCAAAGCCCGCTCTGGGACACGGGCCTTGGGCGTGATGAATGAGGACGAGTTCCATGTTTTTGATTTATTCTGGGGAGCCTTCGCGTTGCCTCGACCTTGTAAATAGACATTACTGGAGACTACTTTGGGGTGATTTGATGTTATTGAATTTGATCTTAGAGCTGATGTATTTGCCAATGACACATTATGGGGCCGTCTCATTTCATTTACAGGAACACACGAGGGTGGCCTTTTGTTATTCCAGGAGCACCCAGCCTCTAGTTTCTGGGCGTTTCCTTTTCTCTTAACACAAACAGTCTTTGCTAAATTGTTCTTTGAGATTACATTGATTTGATTAGGAATGAGCATGGAGGAATTTATGTATTTTGGCACCTTTTCGTCCTCTGTGTCAAGTAATCCATTCTCCTCATACAAGTCAGTAGTGACATCATCCCCATCGCCGTCCAACACCACGTAGTCATAGCAACCGTAACTCTCCTCTGTTTCCACCACGATATCCGTCTCTGTGTCGTCTTTTGTGTGTTCCAGCAGCACCGCTGCCCGCGGTTCAGGGGTCAGATGGACCTGTGGCCGGTGGGATATGCGTCCCATGGTGGTGGAGCAGAGAACAAGTCTGTGGCTATTGTCCAGCCGTGAAGCAGCATTCAACAGGACCGGAGAGAAAAGGTCCATGGTCATCCTTTTACCTGCAGCGCTGCCCTTTCCCAGCAGAGGTGTAGTGGTGCCATTCAGCAGGGTCCTCGGGGAGATGAGGCTTTTATATTCTTGAAAGGGTTGCGGTATCGAGTCTCCATTTTCCTTTGTGACTGAAAGCGGAACATTGGTCTTTGAACATGTAATGTGAAGTGATCGTCGAGGGCTCTTTGACTTTATATCTTGATCCATGTCATCATTCTTCTCCTTTTTGCTGATGGGAGCATTGCCAAACAGGGGCTTGGGCTTCATTGGCGCCTAGTATGAGTGAGAGAGACACAAACTCTGCAAGTCATTGAAAGATAACCTATGTGTGTTCTATAGAGACAATTTATATCTGCACTCAATTTCACGCTTACAATGTGTAACCTAGCATTTCGCCATCTCGAATAAGATGAAAGAAATGCATTCCCCTAGTAGCCTCAATAAGACAGAAAGAAAGAAAGGAAAAAAGAACAGACCAGAAGTGAGCTACCTGCAATTACTGATAAATATAGTGTAACATGGAAAAGATGGAACCACTCATGTTAGACAGAGAGGGGATTGGAAGGAAGGACGAGGGTCACCTGGAATGATTCTTGGGGGAGAACGACAGGGGAGCGGTTAGGAGCGGGGGGAACATCAGGGGGGTTGTCAGGCAGCCACTCACCCTCTCCTGGGTTCTGGTGAGCTTCATCACACAACCATCCCTCATCATCCTCAACGCCAGCTGAGCAGTATTACGGGAATCATCCAGACCTGAAGAACACAGAGGAAAAGAGAACCGAAATCAAACGATCCATCAGAGAGATTGGGATGGAAAACTTAATGAGAAAGTATTTTATGTTGAGCACGCTACCAGAGTGCTCTCGTCCAGAAAACTGGATCCCTAAATCTTGTAGTGCCCCATTCAGTCCCTTTGGTTTTCTGTTGTAAAAAAGCTGGAAAAGACATACAAGCCTTTGTAAAAACATTGTGAGAGTGTGTGTGTGTGTGTGTGTAAGAGAAAAAGACTACCAACTCTGTAAGTGGCTCTGAGGTCGATCCAGCTGTTAAGCATATCAGGCTTGTGGAGCTGCTTTCGTTTACACTCATACTGCAGGCACACTGCAAGGTCCCAGTCTAATACACACACAAAACAAACGTACATTTATCTTTGTTTCATTTCAACTTGTGTATTTCACATTGGCATAGATGATCTCTAAAACTCTGCGACAGATACCCTGTGTGAAAACCAAGGGGATTTTTTTAGCAAAGAATGATAACCTTTATCATACAAATCAAAAAGGTGTACAAATACAACAAATGCCATTACCTGACCAAGTGAGAAAGGCACAGGGCTTTTGAGGGACTGACGGAGCGGACGGCGGCTGTTCCCCCGGGAAGGCCAAGCCCTTCTGAAGCTGCAGGGCCCGTAACCAGCGGCTGAAGCGAGAGAGACAGATGTGGAGGGGAACCCCCGCCTCCACCTGCCTCTGGAAGACAAATACAACATGCAGGACCTGCTGCAAGATCGACATTTATCCTGTACGCATGTATTTGTTAAAGAGGGAAATACCTGCGTGATGCCAGTCAACTCGGTGCAGAAGTCGGAGAGAACCGGGTGCTCCTGCGGCTGGACGTAGGTGTGGTACTCAGAGTCTATCTCCCCTGTGGACGTGTTGAGCAGGACAGCCGGAAATTCAACTAGAGAGAGAGAGGACAGACAATATGTCAGTTTCAAGGGAAAAGGGAAGGGCAATGGAGGCCTTGGACGTGGGATGAAACAAACAAGACCTACTTATTTCTTGGCCATAGTTGTTTTTCTCTTTCCAGCATGTGGACTCAAAGTCAATCACAATCAAGTATGAAAATATTTGATCTGAAAAGAGGGTAAACAAAGAGCTAAATAAATAATCACGAATGGAAATATCAGTTATTTTAGAAAAGCATCTCAACATTTCCATGGCTAGTACTAATACTAGTAGTATACTTACTACAGACAGGTGATGCCTTATTTCCTGAGGACCGGCTGCGCTTTCTCAGTAATCCCAGTTCTCTGTGTTGTAGAAATGCAATAAAACATAAGTAATGTGCATGCAACTAATAATAACCAATTAATCAATTAAGAAAATACGAGTTCAAGTAAGCCAAGTGATGAACCTCAGCATTTAACTGGAACAGCATGTTAAAGTGTAAACAAGACCAAAGCCCGTCCGTACTTAGCCAACTTCTTCGTCGACATGCTGGACCATGCGGGGATGTAAATCCTGATATGTTAGGAGATTTTTTACACTTTTATAACATCCCGGTTTGTTGCGGTTCGCGGTAACAATTTGAAAAACGCATTGAGGTCATTTAATCGACTTGTTTGGTCTGGAAGACATTTTAACCGCACGGAAGAACATCGACCAAACAGCTCGAGCAGCGCCCCGGAACCCGGAAACCGCGTTGTGTTTCCCATCAAAATAAAAGCGGTGCTTTAAAATGTTACCACACAGTAGTAGAGGACACGAGTGTCAATCCCAGTCCCGGGTTCAGAGATAGCCACTAACTGCTCCCATTACACTGCCATCAAAAAAATAGACGTGGTAATGTAGCGTGTGTATACGTTTGTTTACTTTTAATTTGAAAATAATCATCAGAAATGCATCGCACGCAGCCGGGTTTGTTTACATTGCCGGTGTTTTTTAGTTTTGCTTATTCTAACTAACATAGTAGTTAACATAGCTTCCTATCCATAAATAATCATAGGCATAGCATTAACACATACCAAATGGTGGATATATTAATTTAGCCACGGCTTTTGGGTCATTTACTGCATCTTCCCCCATGTGTTTTGAAAGCATGTCGTCCACATGGCGCCGTGCTGTGTGGGGTTGTCACCACCTTGCCGTATGAAGACATCGTTAAGTACATACAAAGAAAAAAAAAGGTAACATTCAACAATGTACTACGAAAGTAATGCATCTCAATCCATAACGTACCGCATAATCTGAACCAGCAGTAATTAATGAATCCATTGAGCGGTATTTCTAAACGAGATGTCATCCTTCCTTCCAGTACATGAAAGAAAAAAACAAGAAAAAAAGAAAAGAAAATGAGCCCACCGACCAGGAAAAGAAAAGAAACCCCAGGAGAACCGACGGCTAAGACCACGAAGAAGAGGAGGCTGCCGCAGACCGAGGATGCTGCTGGCCGCCGGCCCCCCAGGGTCTCCGTGCCGCCCGCCCGCCTCCAGCAGCAGCTGACCCTGGAGCTGCTGGCAGAGGTGCTGCACTACGCCGCCCTGGGGACCGGCAATGGTGCCCAGCAACCCAGGTGAGACATTTCTGTTTCAGGTACATGACAGATGCCGTACAGTCCAGTCCAGTTCAGGAATGATGGGAAACAAACACCCTTCATCAATGCTTTGGTTTTTTCCCATGTCGTTGACTCCCCCCCCCAGATATACCCATGTCGTTG
>OMPL01096652.1:0-12643 GCA_900312945.1 Merluccius capensis | reverse complement strand
TATGAAGTCTGGACTGAACAGTGCACTGTCTAACTCTGCTTTAATTATGTGTTCTCTCTAACTCTATATATATATATACATTATTTGGTCTGGCGACCTTTGCAGGTGCTAAGGTGAAATGAGGATTTTTTTTAAAAAACTGACGACAACCTCGTTTCTCACGTTGTAGCCTCTCATCTGTATGGTTCGCTATGGTTAACTAATGGTTATAACTATTATTATTGGTAACTTTCCATCATTTCGTCAACCTGGTGGTCTTGGCTCCACAAATGTGTCACCCATGCAGCGGCGGGCCCACTGCTAATACGCGGTGACGGTTGGAGAAGGTGTGCACACTTCATTATCGTGCATTATCTGATGGATGACGGGAGAGCAGCTTAATTTGACCGACAGTCCTCCGGCGATTCACGTGTGACCCACCTGAGGCTGTTTAAGTGATGGTTGAGTGATTGGGGGAGGAGGCGCCCGGGAATATTGTGGGATATTGTCTGTTACAGCCTGAAGCCCTGCATGCATATTAACAGAAACAACCTGGAATGATTGACAGTGTCTCTGCCTGTGAGTGGGCTCATTGCACCTCCCTTTCCTCACATGAATGCATGTGACCCGGTTGCGAATGGCGGCGTGACACCCGGCTCCCGCGCCCTGCCCTTCCCCTAAACACAGCATGCGTTTCTGGTAACAAGACATTGACGCGTTTTTCCGTTCGCAGTGTTGGGTTTTACTTTCTGTTATTTTATAGACCCGCCCGCTGTCTTGCGTTGCCAATGCACCCCTCCCACTGCAAATATTCCCCTCTGCTCTCCATTGGCTGCCTAATCTGTCCGTCCGATAATAGCACTGTTGTAATGTATATCTATATTGGACCTAAATCGCTGTGAGCCGCCGTGACCCGCCGTGACCCGGATGCCCAATTTGGGCAGAGCGGTTCCCACATGTTGGCAGGCTAACCTGGGCTCTGCACTGGGTTTCTCCTGCCATGTCTCGCTAGGACGGTTGGTTTTACAGCCAAGAGAGACTGAGATTAGATTAGGTGGCCTTCTTTCCTCCAGGGCCATGTTGTGGTGCCGTTGCCAACTGGACCACACCTGGGAGGAGGGGGTGGTGATACCAACCAAAGTGCATTCGGTTGGTATCATAGTGGTTGAAACCTGTTAGTGTGGAGGGGGGTGTCTGTCAATAAGTTTCCTTGTTCTCCCTGCCTTAACATACTGGTTTAATCTGGAAAGTCCAGTCCCCATAGAATGAAGCGCAGCAACACCAAGAGTGCGTTCCTTGAAAGTGGGCTAGAAACAGAACTAGTTTCCCAAGGGAGATAATAAAGACTAACTAACCAATGTCTCCCAAGGGGAGGGGTGGTGGGGGTTATGGGTAAGCATTGACAACCAAATCAATGATTTGCCTGTGGGGCATTGTCGTTTTTACTCCCCACTAAAGTAAAATTGTCCTCAAACAAACAAATGCTATACTGTTGACGGCTTGATAAAGACAGAGGGCACTCTCCACGCCTCGATGCTGGGAGTGTACACTGTGGGAATAAGAATAATGAGATGCGGTGGAGGAATATGAAATTGCACCGACAGATGGACGGGATTTACTATATGCAAGTTCAATTGGCTATTATAAGATGAGTGCAGGTTGGTGTTCTGTAATGGGAATGCTGTGGTATAAATTAGCCATGATGCCCTGCCCTATCCAGGCATGTTAATCTCATATTGCTAAGCTCATTAGCCTGGCAGCGCTGTGTGTGATATGTGTGGCCGGCTAACACATGGCTGCTAAGCTGGATGGTATATGTGCTGGCTTGGTAGTGCCAAGAGGAGGAGACTTTCGTGGGACCTTCCTGCCTGGGTATTGATTTTCTTCAGACGTTCGGTGCACCACAGAAAGTGTGTGTGTGTGTGTGTGTGTGTGTGTGTGTGTGTGTGTGTGCTCGTTGGTTCTCTCTCTCGGGGTGCTCAACTGTTAATTCCATAGGGACTAATCTCATTAAGGGCAAAATGGGCTGAGGCGGCACAACCCGAGGGTCTTCCGTCACTATGGCAACGGGTGCCAGGGCAACCGAGGTTCTAGGCCCGTCGCCAGCTGTATACGCAAGCGGCGGCGATGGCGAGGGCCGATGTGCACATTGGTAGGCCGGGACTACAGTGACAGGAACCAGCCTCGACACCCAGTTAAACAGTGTGGAGTGTCCACTTCCTCCTGGGTTTATTGTGCAAGGTCTGGCTGCATCCATTGTGGACCACCCAGCCCCATAGTAGCGTTGGAGCCAGAATACTTAATACGTGTGTGTGTGTGTGTGTGTGTGGGGGGGGGGTTGCTCTGCTCAAGATAAATAGCATTATGTACAAATATAAAACGCAGAAGTACAGCAAGGCAATAAGAAAATATACAGATGTACATTTTCTGTATGATGTCAAAGATGGTATTACTCCATAGATGAGAGATCCTATGTATGCGGATCACATCCAATCAGCTACAAATCCATACAGCTACGAATCAATACGACTCCCATCTCCACTGTTCATTATCATGTTAATCAGAATCTCAACAAAATGCCCCTCGAATCCCCCCTCTCTCTCCTCCCCCCCTTCCCTGCCACAATTACACACAATGCTTGTCCGCCTATAGGGCGGCACAACACATAAATCTGTGTGGGGAGAGATGCAGCATGGCCACAACCAGCAGCAGCATCTAACAAGCGGGTGTAGTGAGTGATGCAAATCTCTCTTTAATGTATCATCTAGACTGGAAGCCTTCTTGGTGGATCAAGATATTATTTAGGGAATCGAGTTATGAGTTTCATAGGGTTCTTGGTTTCGGCTTTCTATCTAATTAGGCAGTGTTCTACAATGCTTTTTGTTAATAAAATATAAACGCATTTCTCCATTTAAAATAGCCTTGTTAGCAATTGAAATAAGATAGTTGCATTGCCCAAGTGGATGCAAAATTGGGAGAACTAAATGAAATGACATGCAAAATGCTCTTTCTCCACCAGACCATGGCACAGAAGTTGAGGCTGTGCGTTGTTGCTGTTCTGGCCATGGCCCTGATGAGCCTAAGTCTAGCCCAGGTGCCCACCGAGGAGGACCTGGTGGACGACATCCTTGGAGATGAGATGGACGTTGCGGATGACCTGGACCTGGGCATCGCCGGAGACGAGGAGGAAGAGGAGATGGAGGAGAAGGAGGCGGAGCCGGCGGCCCCGGTGGTCCCTAAAGTACGCCTCCTTGTCTCTGCCCATGTCTTCTTCTCCTGAGGAACATTAAAATAATTCTTCATGCTATTATTACTACTTTATTACTATTAAAGACTGAGACAGTCTTGCTTCCGTAAATGTGCCGTTGCCAATTTGTACATAAATATAAAAAATATAAATACAATTTTCCACATGGATTACAACTACTTCCTGTTTAGCATAATGCTAATATGTAGTGCTGCTATCTCAGCCCCTTGAGGGTCTCGGCTGGTAAGGGGTTAACTGTGAAGTCGCTCTCATTGGACCAGTGACTCAGCGTTCTCCTTTTTACGTCTCTTCCTGCGTTGTGTTGTCTAGGTGACCTACAAAGCACCAGAGCCAATGGGGGAGCATTTTTTTGCTGAGTCCTTCGACCGGGGGACACTAGACAGGTGAGTGCCCATTTAAGCCTTTGCACCCTGTAACTATTACCTAGTATTGATCTAGTGAACGCCACTTGTCTGCATACTGATTATATTATATACCGTATGATATATTTCATTGACCTGACCGGAACCTCATCCTAATAATTTTACTGGCAGGTTAAATGTCTACCTTGGCTGGTCTAGATGTAGTTTCGATCTTAATTTTTATTAACTAGTGATCCATTTGAATGTTGCAACCTGAAAAAAGAAAAGGAGATTTGTTTGGTTAGACTGTCAGGGAAAGTGTGTGTGTGTCCGTGTCCACTAACACACAGCTGGAATGACAAATGATCAGTGTTTAATTATCACCTGGCTTCTTTTAAATGCAAAATATAGCAATAATCTCTTTAACCCTGACTTGCATGTCTCCGACACGTGGTGTTTTTCTAATAAAGTTGGGGCCGTTGTTTTTCTAAACGCAAATCAAAGTGCCACAATTGGTTTTTCCCAGACGGTCGATGGTGTATTTATAACAAATCTCTCTATTGACGAGGGGATTATACTGTTGTTGTGAAAACATCAATAGCCGTCAGGGAGCGTTTGATACGCTGATAATTAATGGTGCCAGACGAACGGCGGCATCTGAACGTGAAGAGAATATGAAATGATCTTGGGAACACGCGTACCAAGCCTCATCCCCCTTGATCTTTGATTAAGATGTTCAGGATTTGTCTAGCAAAAACCCAATCTAATCCTAGAACCTTCTTCTTAATGACATTTCACTATGGGGATCCACACAGTCTTGTCAGAGGCTGTGGGTTGTTATCTCAGTTGTGTGTGGCACACACTGAGATAACACTTCCTCTGTCAAGTAAGACCAGGGCTGGTATTATGTACAAATAATATAGAGCATAATCATGTGCTACTCCCAGCCCAGTTTGATGCCCCACTGCTCATTAATCACATGAATCTGAATTAAAAAAAGGAGTCGCTTTGGATGATTTTTTCTGCTAAATGACATACAATGACAAATGATTCATTGTACAGTATTGGTATTATACACAGTCACTAAATAGAGCAGTCACACCATTTGAGAGGGTTGCTGGTTTGATTCTCTGCTAGATAAGTTGCAAAATGGCAAACGCCACTGTTTTTCTTTTGACGCTAGTCATGTTGGTGAATGTGGGGTTAAAACCATTTTGCGGTCTGTAATTGCTTTCCTTGAAATGCCATCAAAACATTGCACTAGGGAACCAGTCTCACTCTGCCACAGTGGTCGGATGCGGTTCTAAAAAGGTTCTCCTTTCCTAAAAAGGTTCTCCTTTCCTAAAAAGGTTCTCCTTTCCGAAAAAGGTTCTCCTTTCCGAAAAAGGTTCACCTTTTCTAACTTGCATTCAGCTTTGGTGTAGTTATCAGGGTAGGTGACAGCCAGAACAAATTGTGTTGGAATGAATGTAATTCAAAACCACACTGACGTGTCAGAAAGCATAGCCGCTCTGTTTTAGTTTATATTGATTTTACACTGTTCTAATGAAAAATGCAGACAATGTTGCTGTGTCGTTGTAATGAAGTGGGGTTGTCTGTGATTGGTTCACAGCTGGGTCCTGTCCAAAGCCAAGAAGGAGGACACAGACGAGGACATCGCCAGATATGACGGTAGGTCATGGAGCTATCGATGAACTATCAAACTTTATTTATGTAGTGCAAAACGGCAACACAAAGTGGTTAACCAGGGAAAAACATAAAGAAGAAATAATATAAACAAATATTCTGAATCTCTAAATTAAAACAAGGTTGTCACGCCACGGCAATTCCTCCTAGTTACACAGCCATTCATTAAAATGTGTATTTATAGGTATTGCCCTCTAGAGTTGTAACACTGGTATCCCCCTGTGTTTCAGGTAAATGGTCTGTGGAGGACATGAAGGACAGCAAGCTCCCCGGAGACAAAGGTCTGGTTCTGAAGTCCCGGGCCAAGCACCACGCCATCTCCGCCCAGCTCCTCCGACCCTTCATCTTCGACACGAAGCCCCTCGTCCTCCAGTAAGTCACTTCACCACTGCTTTCATTGGCAAAATGTTGACAGTTGACAATCAAACTGTTTGTCTTTTTTGTCAGCTCTGCACACACACATCTCTCACTGAAGTTCGGTGGGATAAAATGAAGAGAGGCGAATAATTCCTTGAACCTTCCTCTGAAGCATTTCTGTCTCATAGTGTGTATGTAAAAGTTGTTTGTGTCTAATCTCTGTCCCTTTGATTTGTCTCTACTTCTTTCCTCTCGCTGTCTCTCTGTAGATATGAGGTGAATTTCCAGACTGGTATTGACTGTGGAGGAGCCTACGTCAAGCTGCTGACTCAGACCCCAGACCTCGACCTGGTACGACCACACGTGCAAATTATAGACTCATACGCATACAAAGACACTTTTACAGTCACACATACCAATATAATATACACTCACAGTGTCTTGGATTGAATCTGGAGTGTTAAATCTGCTTTTGGTGCTGTCCAGGACCAGTTTGTGGACAAGACCCCGTACACCATCATGTTTGGACCCGACAAGTGTGGTGAGGACTACAAGCTGCACTTCATCTTCAGACACAAGAACCCAAAGACCGGCGAATATGAGGAGAAACACGCCAAGAAACCGGACGCTGACCTGCGGACATACTACACGGACAAGAAGACCCACCTCTACATGCTAGGTAATGCACATGCTACATAATGCACGCTACATGCTAGATAATGTGTCGCAATAGGGAATAAATTTTACATGCTAGGTAAAGTACACTGTATGCTAAAAGGACACCAGTACTCAACACTGCAGACGGAAATACCCCAATACACCCTAGCAAAAGAAAAAATATACCGTGGAAAATACTGTGACCTTATCTGCACTAGGAAACCGATGCATGCGCCATGCGGTGTGCTGAGCCCTGAGCCCTGCTAGATCTGTTTTGTCTCTCTTTGGCCCTCCAGTGTTGAACCCAGACAACAGCTTTGAGGTGCTGGTGGACCAGACCGTGGTGAATAGTGGAAACCTGCTCACTGACATGACCCCCACCGTCAACCCCACCGCCGAGATCGAAGACCCCGACGACCACAAGCCAGAAGACTGGGATGAGAGGCCCAAGATCCAGGACCCCGACGCGGCCAAACCCGAGGACTGGTCAGTGTTGCATTCTGGGTAGATGGGTCCCATCAAAAGGAATTAACAATCAACACAGTGACAGCTAAAACGTAACATTATCTTGCTGTTGTTTAATTTACCAACCATGTTTCTTTTTTTGGGGTGGGGGTTAGACTGGGTTGTGCAGCACTACAGATATTTTTAGCTATTCCATTTACACGTATCTCCTAACCTCGCCTAACCTGTAAGTTGCTTCAGATGAAAGCGTCTGTTAAATGAGTGATGTGTCATCTTTAAAGCTAACTGTGTGTGTATATGTGTGTGTAGGGATGAGGATGCGCCAGCTCAGGTCCCTGATGAGGCCGCTGTGAAGCCGGGCGGTTGGCTTGATGACGAGCCCGAATACATCAGCGACCCCGACGCCATCAAACCCGAAGACTGGTACGAGCGCTATGAAGCCTGTACAGGCATATGGGAGGAGATATGGGAGTTGGCTACTTAAGTCTGTTTCGTTCATTACCACATGGTCTGGGTGTGTAGACTAGAGGAGAGATTTACCTCATCGACATGCCTGGCCTGCACCTTGCAGCCTCCCGCTAGTAAAAGTCAATGCGTAATGTGCCAAAGTGCACTTTTTTTACCAACCATTAATATGCAGTCATTCATTTATATTATTAAATGTGTCTCTGGTCAATCTAAGTACGCTTACCAAAGGACGACGACAACACATATTCTAGTGGGGTGAACTGAAAGGTTGTGGGATCCAACCCCAGCATCCGCAGTTTACGTGTAGGCATCCTCGAGCAAGATAATGAACCCCGTTTTGTACGCTCAATGACGTGTATACCAAAAACAAAATGTCACCGCATGTCGCTTTGTATAAAAGTCACTTAAAAGTAGTAGTACAGACCTGACTCACCAGTGATCCCCCTCCCTGGGTTCTGCTCTCCAGGGATGAGGACATGGACGGGGAGTGGGAGGCCCCACAGGTGCCCAACCCAGCCTGCGAGACGGCCGCCGGCTGTGGCGTGTGGCAGAGGCCCAACATGGACAACCCCAATTACAAGGGCAAGTGGAAGCCAGCCATGATCGAGAACCCCAACTACCAGGTAGGCGGTCGTGGTCCCGCATCGCCGCGCAGGTTATTATTGGAGTTTGTGTTGGTGTGTTGTGCTTCGTTTTGGTCTCCATACAAAAATGGGGTTGAGTAGAAATTACATATTCTGGCATTTCTCTCAGAATACTGGCCAATATTTCAAAATGTCTGAAACACCTCAACATGGACAGAAAAAATGTGTTGGAATATTACAGATGCCTTATCCCATTTATTGTCACGTTATTGCTTATTTGATAAGTAGCCAAATTTTGTTGAGCCCCAAATGAAACAATTAATTGCATTTTGTCAACATTTTAACTAGGGCTACATAATTCTTGCTAAAATGTGAATCACGATTCTCTCACACGATTGGTATTAAAAAAAAAAAAAACAACTATATATCTATAAATGAGACGCCCGTCTCCCGCGCGCTGTGTTGCTGTTATCATGGCCGCCGAAATGAAAAGCAAGAGGTACCGCCACACACACGCGTTGCTCACGCATGCGGTATGTCCCAGGCGTGAGTGTTGAATAGCTTGTTTTGCGTTACATCAAAGCGTGATTGATTTCCTGATTGCTCCGAAGCAAAGAAGTCAACACATGAATGCAGCGTGACGTGAATGCATAGGGGAATAGTGCATGAATCGTCATTTAGAAATGAGATCGCGTAGATGTATAAATCGAGGTCGTGATTTGTACAATTAATCGTGCAGCCCTAATTTTAACCCAAGTTAGACTTGGATCGTCTTACACGTATGTTTTAATTTTGCACTGAATAAAATAAAGATGATCTGTATTTCGACTAAACTAGGGCGCTATTTACTGAACAACCAAACCAAACGGTGCCCTCTCTTCCTCTGTCTCTCAGGGTGTGTGGAAGCCCCGAAAGGTCGCCAACCCGGACTTCTTCGAGGACCTTCACCCGTTCCGCATGACCCCCTTCAGCGCCGTGGGCTTGGAGCTGTGGTCCATGTCGTCGGACATCTTCTTCGACAACTTCTTCATCACCAATGAGCGCAACACGGCCGAGCGGTGGGCCACCGACGGCTGGGGACTGAAGAAGGCCGCTGAGGGCGCTGCGGAGGTGGGTGGAGCCTAGAGCGACTGTTGCGCCACTTGCGCTTTCGTCTCTCAATCTCCTTGTTTTACCTGTCACTTGTTTTTTCCGTCCTCCCTACCTATTTATCTCCCTCCATCACTGCTCTCCTATCATCCCTCCATCATTCTGTCTTCTCCTGTCACTTGTCTTCTCCTGTCACTTGTCGTCACGATCATTCCAGGATATCCTGCCAGTTGGGCCTCTAGTCAGTTTGTGCAGTATGCAGCCAACAGGCTACCCTGCACTGCTGCACTGCAGTTAGTTCACTGTCACAAACCAATTCACTGTTTAAATCTACAGCCCTGTTGTAGTAGCATAGATAATTGAGCTTCATTTGAACCCCAAGTTCATACTGCCTTGAAAATGTGTATGTTTGTACCTCTACACTTTGAGTAGTAGTGGTTAGGTTTTGCAGGTGCATTGGCGTTTGTTTTGTAGCAACAGTAGACTAAAGACTCCATGGGGACCGAGTCTCTGGGAGACTTAAAGATACCATCAGGGCTCCCTCTGGGGGGACATTAATGTAGCCAGAGATGGTTGTGGGGGTTGGTGCTGTATCCACAGCAATGAGGAGAATCTCTCTCACTCTCGGTGTGCACCTTATGAATATTGTTTACAATTAACCGTTAAACCGCTAACTGATGATATCGTTTTTGACCGATTAACACTATCAGAACGGTTAAAAAAAAACGAAATGTTTAGCAGCTCTCGTAGCTGTCTCCTTGTTTTGTCCGACACAAGTAAGCGCATACGAATGAACTGTACTGGCTAGGTAGTTTTCTACAATGGTGCCCACAAACAAACAAGATCCACTAGTTTGGATTCTGTGTTTACACGCCACTGCGCATACTCACAGACTCCAAGTCTGCGGAGCCGATAAATACCCATGACTACTGCAGAGTAATTTGTCCCGGGAATGAATGCCGATTATAACCTTTCCCACTAAAGACCAAAACCAGATGTCATTGGTTTACTGAATTTTCTGTCCAGTGGAAAAGGGGCTATCGCTAGATATGATCAAAACAAATATATGTTTTAAAGTCCTTGGTTAAAACAAATGTTGAAAGTGATCTGCGGTAGGATGTTCCCTCTTGCCCGCGTTTCAGCCAGCAAGTCATACCAGCCCTTTTCTAAACACGCACAAGCTGCAGTTTTGTATTGAGGTTTTCTGCAGCTGCACGAGACATTGTTGGTGCCAGCGAGTGGATGTGTTGTATATTAAGCTCTCTCTCCCTCTCCGTCTCTGTCTCTCTAGCCTGGCCTGGCCACACAGATGCTGACGGCAGCTGAGGAGCGTCCCTGGCTCTGGGTGGTCTACGTCCTCACCGTGGCCCTGCCCCTCGTTCTCATCATCGTGTTCTGCTGCACCGGCAAGGTCAGACAACATGCACAACGCACCCACACACACGACACACAGGAGCACAACACAGAACGGAAAACTTTGTCAGTAACACACACACACACACAGCAAGACGCACAACACAGAAAACTGGTCGGCCACCCACACAGCAAAAACAAAAAATCATCTGTTATCATTAAACAGAAACCCACTTGGTATCAACTTTTCAACCGAGTTCAACCAAGCATCAACTTTTGCTGAATGCTGTACTTGTTGGTTGGATCTAGCACAGCCACAGCATATAATCCAAGCACACGTATTTGTGGACATTTTCACACCGGTGGATGTTCTTCTGAGGACACTGAGGTTACCGGTAACACAAAAATCGAAGGAAATTCACAGTGCCTTGTGTATCTTTCCCTGTCTGAATCGGAGCCGGCAGAGACTACTGCTGCTCTTTTCCTTTTCTTCACTATAGCGGGTCAACTCGTTAAAACAAATACAATATCGCGTAGGATGGCTGTATGTGGACGTCAGTGTTTTTCAGATCCACATAGGTCCGAGTCAGACTCGGTTACGGCAGAGCTTCATGTAGCCTAGTATGGGAGTGCAAATAAAGGGGTTTGAGCATTGGGCAAAATGTTGATGAAATTGCACGGCAGGACGAGCGCTATTCACAGGTCGCCATAAAAGAAAAAAGATTGCTACCTGTTCTGTTCTTGTTTATTAAATTACCAACCCGTTATTATTTTATTAGTAATTAGAGCTTTTTGGTATTTTTTTCATCCCTACCTGCATTTTCATAAACAAATTAATATAATGGTAAGCTATATATTCGAGGTTTGTCATTGTAATTGTGTCTATGAATGGCCATCAGCAGTGGCTATATTCTACCCTGTCGAAATCATAAGACAGCACTTCGAGATTTTTCAACCTGGACCCTATTTTCCCATTATTTTTGGGACTAATGCGGACAACACTTTATTGTTTTTTCCAGTATTCAGCGAGAGAGCTTCAGCCTTCAGCTGCATAACTAGGCAGCAATGTTAAACTACAGGGCATTAGCGGCCCCGCTAATGTACGGCCTCTGAAAGTGATTGTTTTGCCACTGACAGGCTCATATTATTATATTAAGTGTCTGACAACATTATGGAAAGGATCCCTACAGAGAAATCAAACGTTTGTCTTTACGTTGATCCAAGGGGAGTACAGAGTGAGACGTCTCCTTGGCACTTGGCTAGACACAATAACAAAAAGACCGGATCAAGCGAAAGAACAATCTGAGCCTGTCAAAAACAAAAACAAAACAAGCACATTTAGAGGACCTACATTGACAGGTTTTACATTGCTGCCTGTTTCACGGCTGAAGGCGGAAGCCCTCTAGCTCAATGCTGGACCAATTGCAAGAAATTGTTGTCCTCATTGGTCTCTGAGACCCAAAATGATGGAAAAATAGGGTACAGGTTGAAAAATCCTGACATTATCCTTTAATATACTCTCGTCAAAGTGCTTCCATAGTGTGTTGAGCCAGCTTATCTACCGTTAAATTGGTCTCCTGGGACTACTGGGGGGGGGGCTTTAATGTTTTTTGAACCCGGAAGTCCTGCTCCTACAGTGTAGTTCCTCAACCGGCCAGCAGGGAGTCCTGTTGAGCTCCCGATCACAACCAGTTCCTAAAGGAAAATTGCCCTTCTCTACATTGACTCACCTGGAAAGAATACTGCTTCAAAGTTCAAAATCTTTATCGTCCCTGAGGGGAAATTCTTTCTGCTGCAAAAACACAGAACAACAGTAGCTCTCCTAGCTGTGTTTGAGCTTCTGGAAGTACGTAGGGTCCCTCAACGCGGTTCTTTTTCTCCCTGTCCCAACAGAAGAAGACCCCAGAAGCCGAGTACAAGAAGACCGACGAGCCTCAGCCAGACGTGAAGGAGGACGAGGAAGAGGAGGTTGTGGAGGAGGAGGCGGCGGCGGAGAACCAGAAGGAACAGGAAAGCGCTCCAGGTTGGTCTTCATCTAGTATTTGGTCATCTAACGGACGCTTTTCTCCTAAGCAACTTACGGCGACTTTTAGGTGCATGTAATTAAGGAGCTGGTGGTGGGATTTGGGTTGGGCTGGGATTGTGTATTGTGGTTGATGCGTCTCCTATCCATTAATGTTCTTGTGTGATCTTGTGTTGTAGCAGCAGCCGCAGATACGAAGAGCGATGCAGAGGACAGCCCGGCGGAGAAAGGAGAAGAGGAGGAGGAAGAGAGGGACGAGAGCGATCCCTCTGCTGAGGTAGGACTGACCCATTAAATCAAAGTCGTGTGTGTGTGTGTGTGTGTGTGTGTGTGTGTGTGTGTGTGTGTGTGTGTGTGTGTGTGTGTGTGAGTG
>OMPL01096646.1:0-15367 GCA_900312945.1 Merluccius capensis | reverse complement strand
TAGTTAGTAGGGGTGTCAACAATAATCGATTCGGCGATGCATCGCAATGCGGGGCATGCACGATTCAGCATCGATGCGGCAACGTGCCGTAATCGATTATGTCGCTGTTTATTTTCTGGCCTCGAGTGGACAATAAAGTTGTGAAGTTTCAATTACTTCCGGCGGCATTTCCGGAGCAACGTAGCTACATGCTAAGCGGCGGCGCTAGCTAGCACAACAGGATGGCTGAGGCGGAGGGAGATGACCACGAAAGACGGGTAATTTGCCTTATTGTGTGCAGTAGAATTTTGATGCATCGCAATGCATCGTAGAATCGAATCGAATCGAATCGTTACCTGCTGAATCGTAATCGAATCGAATCGTGAGGGCAGTGCCAATGCACACCCCTACTAGTTAGTACCACTGCAGCCATCACTTCTGTTCAAGATTACGAAACTATGAAGTGTCTACCATCACCATTTAAATCTTTAAGAAGACACTTTTGTCCAAAGATGACTCCAGATACATGTCATTAGGGAGCTGGTAGGGGTTAGACATGGGGATCGAGCCCAGTACCTGGGAGTTGAACACCCTTATCACACTTCTATACTGTCTAAACAATAAAAGCCATCCACCTATGGCTCAGTCAACCCAGAGCTCCGTTCTCTATAAATCAATTTGGTCTGCAGAGGGAAAACATGAGAAAAATCTTTGAACAAAAGTAATGGCAGTTACATAGAGCACATGTATCATATCTAATGAATTACAAATGTCTTAATCAAAAAGTATTTGTAGAGAATAGAAAAAAACACAATGTTGAACATTGTGGTCTACACGGGAGAAGCAGATGCAAAAACTGAGAGAAAATTGGCATTAAAACAGTCAATAACAATGAGGAACTGCAGCGCTGAGTGTAAAGAATGCAGGCGAGTTCAGAGCTGTGTGTCAGTCAGTAAAAGCGGGCCTTACTCACCACACTGTAGTAGTTTTTGGTCAGCTGAGTTCCTTTAGGAGACATCGACTTCTCTGTAAGGGAAATTGCACATATTAGAGACACATCATGAAATATGAAAACATCATGATAAATATCTTTAATAAGTAGAATTTAACTCATTGAATGTTAACACAATTATGATAACAATGCTGCTTCAATCATTTCTCAAGATCCATGCAGTCAAAGTACATGTTTCAACAAGAAATGATGGGCTGGAAAGAAGAAGTAGAAAAAAAAAGAGAAAGCAAATGTATAGCTTCCCATCTGTGGGGTTTTCTGGATAGAATGGCCCTAAAGGTTAGTGTAAATAACAGTGTTGCTATCAACGCTTGGCTGTTTAGTGGAAAAACACAAGACATCATTAGTGACTGATGCAATTTCCAAATTAGAGGGAGAGCTGCTTCAGACGGCAGCGTCAGATGGCGTCACACCTTCACATGATGCCACAACTTGCTAAAACAAGACACTGCATGCAGAGTCAACCCGTTCAACAACAGATACAATCCTCAGGGAGGGGAGGGAAGTTACAAAGCAGAAAAACTATTTAGCATGGGCACATTATTTTAGCAGAAGCATGTAGTCTAACTCACACTAGCCCTATATTAAAGAGGACTTTGAGTCAAAATCGGTGCCACATCGTTCACTGACCGCAGGGTTTGACCTCGCGGACGTAGTTGCTAGGGAACCAGCCTGTCCGGCCGCTGAGCGTCCCCTCCCACCATCCCCCATCTTCCTGCCGCGTCACATGGATGAGGTCGCCCTTGTTGAAGGAGAGCTCGTCCTCGTTGTTCTGCTTGAAGTTGAAGCGGGCCTTCACCATCGTCTGCTGCCCGCCCCCGCCGTTCTCCGACATCTCCTGTTCACAGCAGCATACACGCTTGTCCTTCAGTTGGGGAACTGTGACGGGAAGAGCACCTGAACTACACCCGAGCATCGTTACAGTGCCTTGCTCCGTGTACTGACGTAGTAGCTTTAGTACTGGGCTCTGACTGTGAGTGTCAATGCCAAACACAAATAAATCAACAACAAATCCACTGCATGTTTTTGTGTGTGTATCAGTTTGTTTAAAAAAAACTAGAATTTAATAAAAATGTTGTATATCTTTAAAACAAGAAAAATCAATAAACACAAGTTGTTGGCATGGAATGGAATTTGCACAGAATTACGTGAGAATTGCCATGTCTGAATGTCTAATAGGGAAATCTACATTACCGTTAATACACTATTTTGTGGTGTGGGTCAAACTAAGGTCAGCGGGTCAATAAAAGTCACATAGTGATTTTCTGCATTCCTGGATGATAAAGCCACTCCACTGCCACCAAGAAACATGAAGGCTCCATCAGTCGCATCAATGAAGACAATGCGTATTCTCGCTCAGATAATTCAATTCACAATCTGAGGATTCCATTGGTTTGCACAGTTGTTATTTAGTAAGAGAGCACAACAACATGGGTGCACCTCTGGTGATCCTCAACATCATGCACAAATCTAATTTCAAAATACTGTAATTTCATTTTGGAATCAGCAAACACCACCCCTCCAATAAATTCAAATCTTTCATCAAATCATAGAGCGAAAGAGACAGAGAGTGTGTGTGTGTGTGTGTGCGTGTGTGTGTGGCAGAGGCTGTACCGCTGCTTTGGATTGTCTGCGCAGCGACCCTTTGGACTTGACAGAGGAGAGGGCGTGTGAGGAGCTAGACTGGCTAGAAGCAATGGAGCCTGACTGTGGACATGATCTCTCTGTGGCACAGTCTGTGGGGCAGAAAAAAACAACACAGATGCAGTCTTCCGTTATCCACCTCAAGTTGCCTCAACATGAAAGATCACTAAGGTGACCAGACGTGACAAATATCTGTAAAACACTATAATGTCCCAGTTTTTAACATTCATTATTAAATAGTCCCAGTTTTCATGACAATTATAATAATATTATACTGGTTTTCAGTGCTTACATAGACATTTATCATTTGCTTTCCCACTCATTAGTACCAAACCCAAATCAAAGAACATAAACAATGAACCACGTGTGAATTCCTGAATTCCACACTGATTTGTCTGTATGTGTGTCAATCAATATGTCATTGTCAAGGCTGTTGCTAGCCTAGACGAGACGAGACCCACAAGACGCTTGTGGCTCTGTCTGACAAAATATGTCAGTATGCTAACGGTTAGCTGCCATGCCGAAGAGAAAGCCATAAGGCTTACTTATGGTGCGTGCATAAGCACATACATGTGCGTGTGCATAAACGTGCAGTACACTTAAGGGTCCCGGTTTGGGGGTTAAAAAATATGGTCACCCTACACTAAACCTCTAATATGTATTCATTTTATTGAAAACCAACCATATGACATAATACACCAACCACTTTTGTATAGAATGTGTGCTAATTTGCTGTCAACAGCAGGAATTATTGTTTACTTTTTAGTATTTTTATTATTAGGCTATGTAAACTAAATGGAAATCAATAATATTGATTCAACTGTCAACTCAGAATAAAAGAACACTGATGTAGTGTCCTATTAGTGTCACCGTTCCTGTGGTGTAAGGAAGGGTTTAAACTTTATAGACAACAGGGGGTGTATCAGCGTTGTGATCAAGACCAGCCTTACTACCTCAGACATGGAAATAAGGAACACTTATCCTAATTCCTATCCTAATAAATGTACTAAGCAGCAAAGGCAAAACACTTGAATGAAGTTATGACTAGAACTATTCCTATGGTGGGTTTCTTAGGCAATAGCACATGCATTCACAGCAGTGAGCCAAATACTAATTAAACTGAACTGAAACAACACAAAGAGACAGGCTTTAAGTTTAATGTGATGTGTCATTATTCGAATGGCTTTCGACAGGCTCTGTCAAAAGAGCTTACAAAAGAACTGTCTAAGCGTGTCTCTCATTAGTACCAGAGTTGATCCTGTGGCATCTCAAGCCAATCATCTTCATGAGAACATAAAGGGCGAAGTGATTTATTGTCAAACTTCAGACTATTTTCAGTCGGCATGAATCATGAATAAAAATGATTAAATGCCATTTTGTTAAATGCTAAATATACTGAACCATTACACCCCTGATTACACGGTTAGCTCTAGAATATTAGATGATTTAATGAGACCTGTGGTCTAATAAAGACACAGGTGTCTTCATTGTCTACATTAATTGTCTGACAGTGTGCCTTGAAACGGGAGATAACCATCGAGAACCCCTGCTCCACATAATAGAAAGATGAAGTCATTTTCCTCTAGCAACGTTGAAGACCTCATAAAGCTACTGATCGTCATACAACTTCTCCAATTGTATCTCTGTTTTCCCCCTCCCAGATGTTTTGTAAGCACTCTACAAAGTGTTGCACATCTCTTACCTTGTGTGGCAAAGTTGACTGCCAGCAGGGTGGTCAGGACCTTGCCAAAATGCTCCCCTGTGTACAAGCACTCGGCCTCAAAGCCCTGCAAAGAGACCAGAGGAAGACGATGCCCTTTATAATCAGAACTCAAAAAACTATGTGCAGTACAACCTGGCACACGGTGGATGATGGAGGGGGAAAAGTAGGCAAAAACACATACCGCTTACTTACTATCTCTACTAAAAAAAGCAGAGATCGCAGCAGGGGTGTTTATGTTAAGACAGATGTACAAGAGGGTGAATCCTGGCTGCTGCAGCAAGACGACATACTGGGACTACTAGACTGCAACAGACAGAGGCATGTGATGTGACCCATATTTTGTGACCGAGTGGTTTGGGCTGGAAGGGTTCAGCTATTCATTCACACTTTGATGCGCACATGACTGTACTGTGTATTTTGAGCATGCACTCTGCTGCACGCACACACATTGCATTCAACACTTTCTTTTTAATAAAAGGTCCTAATTATTTAGTTTGTGTGGAAAGGGTTCAGTCATGTGTGTCATGTTCTCACGCAGAGTTTAAACAACTGGTTATTATGCAATACTCATCCAGTTTGATAATCTGTATCTCAAGGCTAATAAAAATAATGTAAATACAGTTGTACCCGTTGAATGTACCAGTGCATCTTTGAAAGGATCCCCATAAAATGATTTATCGTTGTACCATGTTGCCCTTATCAACTCACATCAAATATGCAAAAACAGCAGTTGAGAATACATCACTAAACTTTACATTAGCAAAAAAGCAACAACAGGAAACCAACAGAACAACTGTATGGCATGGTCCTCGACCTTCCACCAAACAAGTGTACCGTATGAAGACCCCAATGCAGATGTGCGTCACCATTGGCCAAGGCCTGAAGTACCAATGACTACATGAAAGGAGTAAAGCTTGGGGCTCAACCCACTACTGCGCTAACCACAAAGGCACTACGCCTTGTAGTGACCCAGGTTTGATTCCCACCTGTGGTCCTCCTATGCTACATGTCCTTCCCTCTTTACTGTCTTGTCCATAAAAAGGCACAAAAAAATATGTTTAAAAAAACAAAAAAAAGAAGTAGTCAAACCTCACTGACTTGAGGTGGTCAGAGAGAGCCACAAATCATCTTTTACGGTTTGCGAAGTAGCTGGGGCCCTCAACAGCTGCCATTGCTTCCCCTCTTATATACATCCCACAGCAGAAGTGAAAGTGGGATGACTGCTGTCTTTGTGCAGTCACATGACAAGCGGTGCCATGGCTAGCCATCGTTAACCACGATCACATCACTGGCCAAAGTACTGGGCAGGGCACCACAGGAGAAAATGTTGGGACGATGGAGGCTATATTTGACAGTGGCGATCCCAAAGCCCTGCTGCTCATGAGCAATCCTGCAGCCACAAAAAAATAGTTATAATTATGGACTGGTTGTGGGATGGTGGGTAAGGGACCTCCCAAACATAACAAACCGACCAGGCTGAACAAGTGAACCCACTTGACTTGCAGTGAGCACATCTTGCTGAGTCAATTACTGGTTCAAAAAGACCGAAAAGGTACTATTTATAAAATGGGTGGAGAATTAACTGTCCAGCCTGGAAAATACAGAGACTGGGACACATGTTTCTCTACACTTCTAGGAGCTCCGCAATACAACTTCTTCCCATAATATTTGGCCCTGCACAGGAGTAACCAAATACATGCACTGGTGGGTGACAGACAGTATATTTCTGATATAAATACACAATATCTCTCTCTCTCTCTCTCTCTCTCTCTCTCTCTCTCTCACACACACACACACACTCACACACACAGTAAAAGTTCCTGGGCCTGCTGTTTACAAGGACGACACATGGAGGTGTGTGAGGAAAACATAGGTTACCCAAGGCGGCGGAATACAATGCATGCATGAGACTGGAGTCACAGTGGGCCAAGTAGGCTGAGGGAGAAAGCCTTTTAGTGCTTAAGACAGTGGGCATTTGAGGTGGGGAAAAAAAAGATGACGATACGGTCAAAATACATTCAGAAATGATAACTTACCTCTACTTTCAATGACGTACATCCTCTCAAAAACTCCCGAATATTCGCTATGCAGTCCGCCTCGGTCCTCGGATCTTGACAGTACTGGACAGAGACGTGACATAAATATCCGAAGACATAACCCACCTCGGCTTAGTTATTGCCGCGCGGTGATGTCCGAGGGCCAACAAATACAGTCAAAACGAGAACTGGCGAGCTGACATTGTCATTTGATGTGTAGTCACGGTGTATACACTGTAGTTGTTCCTAGCGGTCCGTGAGGGTTTCGTCTCCTCCATGCAGGAGGCTACAGACCAAAGCCGCTACCGCTCGCGCTCAGAGGGGCGCGCGCACCAGGGCAACAGCCTTTTAGGCGGAAGTGACGAAGCATCCCTTCTAGTCTCGCGCAACTGTTATTTATCGTTTCTTTACGTTCACTTCAACTTCTTAAAGTAGTGTTGTAACGATGCGGGTCAATTGAAACAAATGTCGAAGTTGTTTCAAAAGTGGTGCGGATTCAAAAAAAACAACAACAAAGCCGTATTGTTTTTGTTTTAGCCGGCTGTACTTTAAGGCAAGATGTCTAGGAAGTTGAACAGTTACGAGCACCAGTTTTTTTTTTCTCTCAACACATTTTGAGGGTGGCGAAGAATGCGGAACGTCTTCCCGTCCCAACGAAAAAAAACACAACTAACCCTATCACGCAAAATGCAGTTTCTATATCACCGTGGCGCTAAATGTTCAACCAACTATTAAAAATACATTCACCAGATAACACACCACGTAGTTATCAATGTCTTGATCGTCTCTTTTCAACCAAACCCCTCCCTTCTAGCACTTGAACAGACTTGACCATGAGTCGATAAAGATGTCTAGACATGTAAACAACAAAACCCAGAGCCTATCTGAGCTCACCTTTGCAGTAAAGCCAGGTACAACTCGCTCAATTAGTTTGCACAAAACGACCCCATCCTTCAGCGAGGTTTTGAGAAAGTCCTCCGGGTCCGCTATGATCTTCTTGGGGGAGCCCAGGACTCCCAGCGAGATCAGCCACGTTACGGTTTGCTCTTCGGGATTCATCGCGCCGAGTATCGGACATCGTCTAAGCGTGCATTTCCAAAATCGGACCGACTCTTTTTCCGCATCAATGTACGCAACTCACATCCGCAAATTCTGCAAGAAAAAAAAAAAAAACGTGCTAGCGCACAACAGACCGATGATCACACATCACCCCTACTGGCAAACAGGAACCTTACAGTGGCTGTTATCACAAATCACATCAGTTTGCGGTCTGTTCTGAGTAATGCTGTGTGCAAACTACTACTGAGGGTGCATTTCAGAAGAGCCATAACCATGGGGTCATAAATATATATTATGGTATGATCCGAATGGAAATCAGACATTTTTGGAAATATGAGGACGTGGTCAATTATTTGGGGTTCTCAGATGTACAGCCCAAATGACATGCAATAGATAACTATGGAAAACAATTAAATGGTTAGCACAGCTACATTATGTGCCAAAGACCCATTGGTAACTCATCTTTTGAAATATGCAAACTAGTATTGTAACTACTGAAGTCAAATGCACAACAAGCAGTTCCTGTACATAATTTTAAATTCAAACTCTGAAACAGTAAGGTAAGATAGTCCAAGATATGTTCAGCCATAAGCACACAAAGGATTGAGCTTCACACCAGAACAGAGTGAGCTAATCAATAGGCTACATATGGATTACTGCCAAGTGCCACAAAAAGGCTCAACATGAAAGAATGAGACAAAATACACTTTAAATGCTTTTATTAAATAAAAAGAATGAATTGTGTAACGCTTCATTTGAATGTCCGCCATCCTTGTCACTGTGCTTTGGATGCACAAGCGTTTAGGACATACCATTCACCACTGGAACAGATCCTACAGCATGGCAGAGGACAGTTGACATTTGTTAAGAGCATTTCAATAAGGTTATACATGACTCGCATTTACACTCAATCACATTTAATGCCTCCACATTAGAGCACCCCACACATTACTTGAAATACACTTCTGGGGCTAAAAACTCAATGTCGCTTAGCATGGGTTTACATGAAGACTACATTCAATGTGGGGTAACAGTACGTTTTAGTTCCACGTGTAATAAGCAATGCAACAACCTGTAACAGCTTGCAATGAATATGCAACATTATGGAACAGCCCAACCCTGTTCCCATTCCTAACCACTGTAGTTACATGCACTGCTACACAATGTTACATTGCATATTACACAGTACTTCAACAGTACACTGCTAAGTAACCCAACGTTAATTATTTTTTGAACTTGGGGACATACCTATTGCAGTGGTCTAGGAGAGACTACTGGTCCAGCAACTTGAGGACTCAGGACATACGGTGCACAAACCAAGTTTGTCTCAGCATTCAGCTCATCCTGCAACAGAACACACCAATATAAGCTCATTGACAAGCAGCCCATCAGGTATTTCAAAGTGGTCTGAAAATAATCCCGTCATCCATGGTCCGGTTAGGTTTGTTTTGCACTTCGGTGCTCGAGTTTCCAGTTTGTCATCAAGGAGTCGGTGGTGTCCAGGAGTCCATTCGGTTTTGAATTTGTATGTTTGCAGGAAAGGCTTTGACAGTGATAAAATTGTTTTACGTGATCTTAGAATGACAATTTAGAACATAATCCTTTGCCAAGAAACTAGAAATTCTGCTGTGATACAAAAAAAATTACAAAAAATGAAGCTGTCGCTAATCATATTTAGTTTAGTCGTTTGAGTTGTGCCCTTCAGCAATGGTGAAAACAGTTGGCAAGAGGATGGGTGTACGATTCTCATTGATCAACAGAGGCCGACCTCTTCTGTTGACAATTTTAGTTGATGAAAGGGCTAGAATTAAACCCTAACTCAGTTGACCCTTTTAGATTTCTTTTTGGAGGGATAGGTTGGCCATCAGCTTCAAGTAGAGAGAGCAATACAGGACAATGAGAAACGGAGTTACAGACGAGAAACAAAGAGGTTTGCTTTGCTTACCAGCTGATGGCTTATCAGTTGAGTTGCATATACTCGAGTTTGGTTGTTGTGGTCTTTGGTTAGGTGGATGAAAGCCTTCATACTTTGACTATGATGACGGATCCATAATCCAAGGGAACAACATTCAGAAGATGTGTGACATTTGCTCATTCCCCACGGATCAGGAGGACCAGTTGAGAGGACATGTTGGTTTAGAGTTACCTCAGTTCAGCAGATTAATTATTCAGGTAGGAACAGTTTCAACTAAGCCATCGAGTGCAGTTGGTGGCGTAACATCAGGATCTTAACTTAGAAGTGGCACGTTGATATTACTGGTATTGTTTAATAGGAGAGAAATTAGCTAAATACAATGTGGCTAAAAACTTTATTGTAGGAATCAACAACTAAGGGGCAAAGCAGATTTTCACAGCTCCAAATGTAAAAAATAAAAAAACATTATGTTACTGAACCATTACACTGGCAACAGAAATAATATATATATAAAAACGTTTTACACTTAACTAAAAACTAAGGTGAAAGTGGGAGGAAAGACAGTGGACAACTGGACAAGCTTCATATTCCACAGAATTAGACATGGCAATGGGGTCAACTTTGTTTCCCCCTTCCAAATGTTGTTCAACACATTTAACTTTACAGTGTACACGAACGGCGTGGCATTTATTTGGATTGTCCTCGTTTTCAGTATCTGCTGCGGGCCATTCCTCTATCCACCCGACTGCCCCCGCGGCCGCCACGGGGGGCTCCGCGACTTGAGCTGGTGAACGAGTCACGAGGAGGGTAGCCTCTCTCGACCGGGGGAGGGGGGCCTCGCTCTGGCCTGCCCATGCTGCGCTCCCCGCGGCTAGGCGGATAGGGCTCGCTGCGACTGCTCGGGTAACTGTCACGACTGCCATAGCCATCTCGGGAGCTGCTGCCATAGTCGTCATAGCGACTGCTTCCACTGCTCCCACCATAGGCGGGTGGGGGGCCCCGTGAGGGTGGGGCACTGCGAGAGTTACCTGCAGGGTCAATGGGGGTCAGGTAATTGGCAAATTTTCAACTTAAAAAAATACACTTCCTTTGCACTGTCAAGCGCCCACTTTCTTTGGCCAACAGAAATTATGCCGTTATAAAAAAGTACTTCAGTTTGTTAATATTATTCATTGTGTCATCACCAGGGTGAAAATGTTACACTTTTATATCAGGCGACACAAGGGAACATTCTTTCCCAGCTTAAAAGGAAGTTACAAGCTTTTTTTCTGCATGCCATTGTTTTGAGTAGACATTTGTTTTTCCTTTTTAGAACTCCAAGTGTCAGAGGTGCAGATAAGTGGATTTTCAGAGTTGTCTTGACAGGTTTTTTGGGGGGATATTTACTCCTTGAGGGAGTGATTTGGAAAGCACAGACACGGAGCGGTCCAGAGGACGTTCCATGGACGTGTTGGGATTCCTTTATAGATGCCAACTCCTGCGGACAGTTTGGGAAGTTTGCTTGATGCGTTTGACTGACAAAAATATTTCTTCGCCGAGTGCTTAAAATGCAATTGAAAAAAAAATACTAAATGATTATACCTTATAGCTCAAAAAAGTTTTCCAATGTCAAAGTTGCTACGTAGCTCAGGGAATTTTGCTCTGCCTCCAAAAAATTGTTTCGGAGGCTGGGTTTAACAACTTTCCCTTAGGACGTTACGAACGTAACAACGCAACATTTTTTTTATTTGAGATGGTTTATATGGCGTTTTTCTCTTTTTCCTCAAGTCGATTGAGCAGTCCTGGTTTGGGCTACAGTCAGAGTTTCCTTTATAAGACAAGTGTGGTCATGTCTTACCGTAACCATCATACGAGTCTCGGTAAGAGCCGCCGCCGCTCGGCCGCTCCATGTAGCCCCTGGCCTCCCGACCTCCACCGTAGCCTTCACGCTCACTGAACACAAGTTAGCATTTTCATGTTACCTTATCTGCCATACACTGCATCATCCCCTTATTACCATAGGGAGTTCCCTTTTGAATAGATTATGATCTGTGGTATATGCCAAAAAAAATCTAAACAAATATGATTGCAAGGTCTTGCCAAATTTGGAAAAAGTTTGATGTGATAGTATATTGTCCGATTGAAACAGAAATCGATAAAGGCGGCACCGTTTTGTCCGCAACTACTAATATACATGTGGAACACGCTACACTGTTATGGTGTCGCAAAATAGATGAACAGGGCAGAGAAGGGTGTAATTGTAAAATAAAAATGAACATACTTGTATCCCCTCGACATTGAGCCATAGTCATCCCTGTTGCTGGAACTGGAGTACTCTCTGTAAGAATAATCTCTGGGCGGGGGTGCATAGTCCCTCGAATCCCTGTTGTTGTATTCCCTACTGGAGTAGCTGTTGAGACAGGGGTCAATATATTTTAAAATGGTACAAAAAGTACAGGCATGCATACAATCATGCAACAGTTGCAGGGTTTATGTTAAATTACCTGTCCTTGGAATTGTAATGGTCATCTCTCGGCGATGGGTAGTCCTCTCTCCTGGACAAGGAGTCTCTGCGGGGAGGTGGAGGGCCGTAGGGATCCCGGTCCCTGGACATGGGTGCTGTACAACACAAAGCAACAACCATCTCTTAACACAGAGAAATTGTCCTATGACGTAATCACCGAGAATGTTTGTCAAAGGCTGCAGGGTCACTGTGCCCTGACACTTACCTCTGCTCATGGGGCCCGATGGGGCCGACCTCTTGGGTGGAGGACCACCGTTGCGGACTGGGGGCCCTCTCTTTAGTGGAAGGGGGCCTCGGGATGACATCCCTTTAAAGAAGGGTTCTACATTCCCTACGTTATCATAATAGTCTTTCGACAAACAAGAAACGCAGATGGTACATTAAAAAGATGTACAACAAAATCCAGAGTGCCTTTTGCCATATTAATAAGACAGGTGAGAGACAGAGGTAATCACATTTCACAACTGAATGTACCTCTGGATGGTGGGCCCCTCATGCCACTGGGGGCTCCCCGAGACCCCCTTGGTCCTCTAGGTGGACCACGGCTGCGGGAGTGCATGGGGGGGGGTGGCCCGCGCCTGCCTCCAATTTCAAACTGAGGCTTTGTTGCCTGCTCTACTTTGATCGGCTTGCCATCAAGTGACTATAAGAAAAAGATGCATTAAATGACAAATTCTTCATTTTAAAACTACGGTAAGACGTGAGGTACTGGCCAAAGCGGTTACCTTGCCGTTCATCTCCCGTGCTGCATCCTTCGCATCAGAGGGACTTTCGAATGTAACAAAAGCAAAACCTCTTGACTTGTTTGTTTCCCGATCTTTCATCAACAGAACTGAAATGAGAACCGTAATTTGCTCATTATATGTACATCCAACGCTAAGGTTTTCTTTAACAGTCCGGCCATTGGACACCACCTTGAAAGGAAGTCCCGAGCACACAACTGCAAACAATTACATTGAGCTTGTACATAGCAATGCATTGACGCATTGTAATGTTAGTAGTTGTGTTTTTTTTGGGTCACTGTTAGTACAATGATTTGTTAATAAGGGGGGGGGGGCATCGTTGTTTGAAACTGCCACAGAGTTTCTGATGCAAAAAAGTGGCAAAACAAAGTTCACCTTCGCCCAGGTTACGGTACATTTACATTGATTTCATAGTACACCTCTTCAGAGCTCTCAAAATGGCGGAGTATCGCCAACAAATAAACAAACCCCATGCAAAAGAAACAGGGGGCTGGGATTAAAGCCCTTAGGTTGTACTATTGGTACAGACAAATAACCCACAACTAATACAAATCACACATTCGACGAAATAAAAACCAGAAGGACGGCAGCCCCGGGTACAAACCCACAAAACAGAGATATACAGTGTCAACTACAGTCTAACCTTCAACAATTCTGCCATATTTGCTGAAGTACTGCTCCAGGGCCTTCTCGTTGGTCTCGGTGTTGAGTCCGCCGATGAAGAGCTTCCCCGGTCTGTCCGCTTCTGCCATGGTGTCGCGGTGTTAAGGTAGAGCCAACGCCTGCAAAAAAAATGACAGATTCGCTTTTAAAAGGTGGATAAAATAAAGACATTTGACGTCACAACACGTTATTTGAATGATCCGCCATCGCCACCCCAGTGGAGAAGCGGTCGTCTCGTCTGCTAGCCCACACACACACACACACACACCTCAAAGACAAACGGGTAAAATGGCGATGAACGCATTGTAGGCCACGTTAGCAAGCGCATGTTAATACTAGATGCGCAATGGTTTATTCAAAACAATAATATATACTGCAAAAGGGATGCGGGGTACCGTTTGAGTGAAATTCGTCCACTTATTCAGCGCCCAGCTACGTCTTCTCGGCTAGCTCAACCAGACGCTAATGCTAGCTCACTACGCAAACATTTAGCCACGAGAAACCGCGGTGAAAGAGCCCCAAGCCCCGCCCCTTTACGTCACCTCCGCTTTCTTCTTCTTCTTCTTCGCCGCTAAATACAGGCGCGCGCTGTCGCGTTACTGCCCCCTCCCGGCCACATTACAGGATGCATTCGCCTCCTCCTCCCGGCGGCGACATGGAAACATGCATTATTAATAATACACGATAAAGACACATATCACGACATGCTCATTCATTCAAAAATACAACTCCGAACAGTCTGAGCGTATTACATTGAAAGTATATCGAGAAAAAAAAACGTGTATATTAAGTGTATCGGACTAAAACTGGCTTTGCGTGTGCTCTCGCTGACTGTTTCAACCCGTATCTTTTGATCATTTTAAGGGCATTTATGCTCATCCGTCTCATTCATTTTAGAGACTACACACGTGGCTGCCATTGCCGCCGAAATAAAAAAACAGGTTTTCTACCTGGAAGTCATGTGCATACAATATACCTCACACGACAATGTGGCCATGTATACAGGGGCATAGGATTACATTTTAGGGGGGTGGCTTAGCCCCCAAAATACGATATTAACACTTCAACGCATTGTATTGGACTGGGACCGGATTTTGGGACCGGATTTTCCGGTATGGTGTCTTCTTCTTCTTCGTCTTCTTCTTCTCCTCCGCCTGGAGGAGGTTGATTGAATTACACAGCAGGAAGCCGCGCTCACCCACCAGCCTCAGCTGACAGGCGGTGGTTCAGTCCACATCACTCACCCAGCAGCAGCAGCAGCAGCAGGCTAACTAGCGAGCTAACCCTCCTTAGCTTAGCAGCCCACGGTCCACAACCTTTGCTGGTTCTGGAGTACCGCTCGCCAAATTAATACCGAACAATTAACGAACCGAAACAACTCGAGACGAAATGAAGACGCGGGCGGACTTCGGGCTGCTGCTGATGTGCGCGTCGTATCTGTTGTGTTCGTGCTCGGCGTTTTACCTTCCGGGTTTAGCTCCAGTAAGTTTCTGCAAAGGGGTTAAAGACGGAGACGACTGCCAGGTAAAGTGAAAGGAGCTCACGTTTGGTACACGTCTTATCGATATTGTGTGTGTGTGTTGTTGTTGTTTTTTTTTCCCTTTATGGTAGTTCAGTGTCTCGATTCAATTAAAAACGACAACACAATGTGAAAACGGCTAACATTGTGTTGTGTGGCATGACGACCTCCCACTGTCATAGTGGTCGGTACTAACTAAACTAAACTCACAGTCGGTACTAACTAAACTAAACTCACAGTCGGTACTAACTAAACTAAACTTACAGTCGGTACTAACTAAACTAAACTTACAGCACGTCCTCGGGCCGACCACACGTAGCACAAGTCCACACAGTACCGGTACCATAGCTACTGTTTACTATCGGCTAGACGACGGTACCAAAGTGTACACCAGGCAGCTGTGGATGAGCTGCTGTGCTTCAACACTGACACCGTCAGTTACTGACGCCGTCAGTTAGTCCCATAACTCTTTGTTTTCGTTGCAGAATTTGATCCAGCTGTTCGTGAACCGGTTGGACTCAGTGGAGTCGGTGCTGCCTTACGAATATGACGTGTACGTTGTCTCTCCCCC
>OMPL01096645.1:0-13551 GCA_900312945.1 Merluccius capensis | reverse complement strand
GCTCCTGTGGGACACGGGTATGGGCATGGGGCAGGACAGGGGCATGTGGACCAGGGTGGAGCTGGGCAAAGCCGCAGCGCAGGTCGCCAGTTGAACAGCCGGAGCGGGCATGGTGGACATGGCAGCCAGGGGTGGGGCCCCCCAGGGGATGTACGTAAGCCCAGCGTCAGGACACTCCACCTGGGGGAGCGGGAAACACATGTCTGTCAACCAAGTGTTGGGTGGATACACATTACATGTATTATTTTCTTTCATTTGTTCATTTCTATGATAAGGACCAACATATTTTTGGGAAAAAATAAATATAAATACATTACATTTAAATGTACGTAATTTAGCAGACTCTTTTTTTAATCAACACAACGTAAGAGTGAGGCTGAGAACAATCAAAGCATATGATCAAAATTGGAGTAGCTACAAAAATGTTATAGTGCGGCACAACCTAGTTTAAACAACAAGAAATGGACAGAGTGCAGAGTATCCATAGGAATTCTATCATTTGTATTCATAATGATTAATATATTTTGTTTTGTAATTAGTGGGAGTGCGTACAGTTACAGCAGACATCCCATATCAAAGTGCTTCTTTCGAAAATAAAATTAAGTATGAATGGCTGTAAACGAAGTCCACATTGCCCACTCACCCCGAGGCTGGTGAGGAGGGGGGCGTGTGTGTAGGTCAGCAGTGTGTGGGGGGGTCCCACCAGGGCGTAGCTGGGGCACAGGGTCTGCATGTACACGTCCCCAGCCAGGCCACGTGACAACGGGTACGACTGAGGGCCCAGGGTGGAGGAGGGGTCCTGCTGCTGGGTATAATCAACTGAGCACCAGGCAGGGGGGGTGTGGAGGGTCTGGGGGGTCTGGGGGGTGGGCCCCCTGGTGCTGGATGGCCCATTCCCCACACAGGGGCTCCCCGAAAGGGCTGACCCCCATGGCCGCGTCGCCACGCTGGACTCCGTTGTCCCCCTCAAACCCACAGCTACCTGTCCGTTTAAATAGTTTGATTTGGGTTTCATTTTTTTAGAGAGGACGTCTTGTTCCACCTTTGAGGAACATGTATAAACATGTGACTTGTTGAAATAACAGTTGGGTCAATGCATAAATAATAAATCTCAGCTCTGTGTGTGTGAGCAGCTGTGTTGGTGCTGAGAAGACAGTAGTGTGTGAAAGGAACTTACTTCCTGGTGCGTAGGGGGAGTGGTTGTGGTGTAGAGACACGTCCTGCAAGGAAAGAAAATATACAAATATGAAATAACTTGATAGAATGGTAATGACCAATAGAAACACAATATTGCTATGTGCTGTATGTGCATTGTTGACATAAAAACAAATGGTGTTTACAGTAATACTGATAAAAGGCAGGTGTATGCATGACATACCGTGTGTGTGTGTGTGTGTGTGAAACGCAAAGTGAAATACTAAATCAGCCAGTCATACTTTATTTGGATATCTTTGGAGGGTGAAATGTGTTGAGATTTTATATTTGATCTTTCAATAAATAATTTGCATAATGTATAACGTTTCCATATAAATACAAGGTAAAAGATCACACAGTAAACACGTATGTTAGACACAACATTATGGGTAAGAAGTCATATTAAAGTGGCCCAAACTGACTAAGCAAACTAAGTATGCAAATAGCAAATATCTACATTAATACCACCCATGCAGAAATGGACAAAAGACGGAAAAAAAGAGAAATAATGAGTAAGTGTAAACAAGGGAGGGAAATTCCTAAAATGAAAAATGAAAAGTGCCAACAGTGTGAAATAAAAAATATGTATTATCTGTCAGAGAAGATGAAATAGCTTTCAGGTTATAGCCAGGGCCTGAAGCTGGCCGAGACCTGGGAGACAGATAGACACTCAGGGCAATAAGGTGTCAAACTCAAGATGGACAGCATAGCCGGGTCAACTAGTTTGGGAGTCAATCACTCCCTACAGTTTCAGTCTTCCTCACTGAAGACAACAAGTAACAAGCTAACAGTATCCCATGTGTGTTATTCAAGGAATTCCATGTTAAAAATGGCAAATTATATTATATAGCATTCAAAGCCGCTGCAGTCAAACTGTTGTATTAATTGATTTTATGGCCTATCAATACGTTCATGCAATGCTTTAAACAAACACAAAATGAAAATATAAAGAGAGTACAATGAGAGAGAGAGAGAGAGAGAGAGAGAGAGAGAGAGAGAGAGAGCGCAAAAGTTATTAATCAATTACATTTTGCATCCTGTTGAGACAAAACAGGCTACTCCCATGTGAAGCAATGTTTAAATTGTTTGGTGTGTGTGTGCATGTGTGTTTTTGTATGGTGCATGCATGCACTTGATTTTGTGTGGTGCAACGTGTGCCGTCTGTTGTCTTCCACTTTTGGCAGGCCTAATAAATATTAAACGGGAGGGCTTTTGGCACGGCTGCAACTTGCTTTGCATAAGGCCCTGTGCCCAGCCCCGGAGGCATGCAGGGGAATGGCTATAACTGTCATGGAAAAACACCTGGATTACATAAGGACAAAATCCCCCCTTTTTTGGTTTCGGATAAGCCTCAGGTATTGCCTACTTCAGATCTGTAGATGTGATCGTCTCTACTCTGCTCTCCTCCTGTCAAGTTACACTCGCACATTTCTGGCAGGGTGTGGGAGTGTGGGATACAAAAATCACATTTGTCTATTCATGTGTCCACTTTTTATCATCAATTTTTCCTCACTGTCAGTGATGGGATGGGAAAAGGAGCATTGTTCAGAAAGAGGTTCAATCCAAACACACTGTTTTAGGAAGACTTGAGGAATGAAAACGATCAATGTTTTACACTGTATGTAAATATTGTTGTGTCTATATCTCCAGGAAAAATACATCATAAAAAATTAATAAAATACTAAATATTACTAATATTATATACTAATATTAAACTTAAATGACCTGTGCAGTTGAGATTCTCTGTTTCTTAATAACTTGTTCTCTGCGCTTTGATTGCAATCTAAGGGAGGATTAAATGGACTGAAAAGCCTGCTACTTGTGAGTGAGAGTTGGAGAGAGGAGGCAAGAGTTTGTTGTGTTGGACTACAGAAAGCGCTGCTTAGTGTTAACTAAATAACTTTTTTGTTATCTAAAAAAGCAATGGTTCATGTTTGCTTGTTTCCACCGGTCTCTTCCTGCAACAACTCAACTTTCCCGACTCTCTTGAGCGAGACTTGGTTAGACACAATATTATATTACACTATTGCCCTATAGTTTTACACTGCTGCCTGTTTCGTGGCTGATGGCTAAAGCCCTCTCGCTCAATACTGGACCAATTTCTAAAATTGTTGTCCACATTAGTCACTAAGACCAAAATGATGGGAAAATGGGGTCCAGGTTGAAAAATCCAGAAGTTTTCCATTAAGGATTTTTCCTCAATAAAACGTGATTCGCTAAGTCTTTCAAGGGGAACTAAGGGTTTATTGCCTCTTTTATTGATATATTTTGAAATCACATAGCTTGCCCATGATGGAAAACAAAGTGAAAAAAACACAAACTGTGAGTCAAGTGTCATTCTCTCCTCACCACAGCAGGGGGCAGTGTCTTGGCGCCATCTCGCTGCTCTAGGCCTCGCTTCCTCCTCAACAGCTCCCGGACGGGGTCCCTCACCCGCACACCCTGGTACGGCCGCGGTGTGTCGGTGGCCAGCGGCACTGGAGGACAGGTCAGGAGGAAGAAGAAGAAGAAGAAGAAGAAGAAGGAGAAGAAGGAGAAGAAGACAAAAAGTGATGAAGTGGCCATCAGACATTTTTTGACAGCTTGTATAGCAGACAGGTTAGCATGAGGGCTGCTGCATCATGCATACCACAGATGCCACTTTGAGATGTTCCAGAACTGCTGCACATGTCTCACTGTGACTGATGAGATGCAAGCTGCTGACTAGACAAACATATCCAGTTAGTACTTTCTGTCAATTCTGTGTTTTGGGAAAGTTTTTTTTATGTTGTTTGACCCTACTGCTATAAACTGACTCTGTGGTCACCACCAAAAAATCCAGCTTCCTCTAAAATAGCACACATGATTATCCAAACCGCCACGCCTGCCCATCTTGATGTAAACCATCCCTTTGTGCAGCTTTTTGTACCACACTGAATCCAAAAAGAGCACATGCAGGATAGAGCAAGGTAGCCAGCTATCTACTGGCAGTATTGTAGATAAGACTCATTTGATGTAGTTGTAAAATTTACCACAAAACAGGTCACTATAAGCAGCGTCCACTGCATGACAAACCGGATTTTCGGCACTGTGAACGCCGTGAGATGAACACAACCAACGTTCATAGTCAGTCACTCATTGTTATATATAGCATTTGTTGAGGGAGTAGGCCTATGTGTATTAAAAAAATGCTCACACACACACACACACAAACACATAGACACCCAGCACACACCCACACACAACACCCAACACACACACACACACACAACACACACACACATAGATACCTAGCGCGCACACACATACACACACACACACACACATAGACACCCAGCGCACATACATAACACACACACACACACACACGCACACACACACACACAAACTCGCAGGAACCGAATCAAAAGAGGAAGCTCCACAGCTGTGCAGTATGATTCTGTCTTTACATTTTGCATATCAAGATTACTATTCAGGAGGGCATACTGTATATGCCAATTTCCACATAACATTCCTGTTAATAATAATCTGACAGTTTCAAAGTATGTGCACAATGTAATATCATTTCTTATTATTTGGAGTGTTTGATTTTGTTGAAATGTGCTGTTAAAAAAACTGATTTTGTAATCTGTAGCAAGTGTATATTTAAATAAGTTGGAGAACTCCCACAGCTAACCATGTAACACTCATATTAAAGTGAAAATAAAGTGGCTGACATATGGAGGACGAATTTACCCATTGACTGTTTTAATTAAGAATGCAAAAAACAATTGTCAAAGATATGTTTTTATGGAGCACTAAATAAATGAAACTTCGAGTAGCCAACGTTTATATTTTGATTTACAAGACCATTATTAAACTGTTTTTTAAAGAGCCAATTTTAAAACAATGCATTTAATTCTGGTTAAATGAGTCAAAGAGTGAACAGAATGGCTTCTTAAACACTTGTTTAAGGACGTTTAAATAATCCCTTTCGTTAGTTGTAATCTGTATTAATTTCCTTATTGCTTTTACTTTACTCAATTAATTTCCCACGCTACTTTAACAAAGACAAGCCTTTTATTTAAGGCTTATGCATCAACTGTGCCACTGTAAAAGTAAAGGAGAGAATCTACGGAGATGAAACTCAAGCTCACATTGCCACGCTGTCAAGGTCTGACTCACCGGATACAGGTGGCCGGTTTGAGCCTGCTATGGCTGTCCCAACCCAAGGGTAAGGCACTGTGTTTTGGAGGCAGTGTTTTGTGTACCATTTCTCCGGAGGAGAAGGAAGAAGGGGTCAGTGGGAAATGGTGAGGCAAGATGAAGAGGGAAAAACGTAGTCCAGCGTGGGAACATTACACTGTAAACATAAATATTGCGACACCATCTTAAAATACAGCGTACAACATCAATGTGGTGCCACCTGAAAAGTCAACACCAGAGTCAAGTGGATCAGTCCTCCCAACAAACTATCATGTCATATTCTTTTAAATTGTTTGTGCTCAATTAATTAATGTTTCACATAACTAATGTGCCGTTTAAATAAAACTTCAACTGAGAAAAACATGTGCGTTTTGTATCTTATTAATTATGAATCGAATATTGATTGTAAATGTGTTAAACTATCGGTTAAGGAGAATGCACAAAATTTGCAACCCGTGTCGGTCATTGCCAAAGTAAAGTCAGCCATTACACATCTGAATAGAGAGGATATTCAGTGACTGAACTGTCAACTTCTCAGTAGAAAAAAAAAATCAGTGGTTAAAAAACAGAAATAAGTTTGAATATGAACTCAGGGCTGTTGCTCGCTGTGGCAGGGTTCGCCCTCACCACACGCCACCTAAGTGGCTTCTCTTGGGGCCCTCCGACACAGGACACGGGTAGATGTTCAAGATGTTTACGGTATTTGGAGTTTAAGGCTGGTGGTATTCGCCGAGCTGATGGTACAACTGCCATGACAGTGACTCCTCCTCGAGTGTGTGTGGTGATAGCTGGTTTATCCTGGGTGCCATGATTGCTCTGCACCACAGGTGTGCAGCCCCACCCAGCCAGAGTCCAATCAGTGTGACTCAGACCAGGTGAGGCTGTACACCAGCTATCAACCACACACACTCCACAAACACCCTCCACACTCGCCATTGTTGTTCTTTTCATAGCGGTGGAGCAGGCGCACTGCATTGTGGGATATCTTGACCAACGAAGAATGCGTCCATTTTAGACGTTTAGGACGCAGCAAATCTGGTGTTGCAACTGTCGCAAATTCGCTTCACTCCCAGTATGAATAGTTTTGATGCGAAATATTCGCAGGCAAGTATTTAGCATGTTGTGTATTCGTCCTGCCGCTGGTGCGTCAAGGCCTTACGTCATACTCCTCCCCGTCTGCTGTCCGCGTCTTACTGGTTTCAAACTCTCCGTCGCTACGTGAAACCTCAACCTCTGAGCTAGCAACCTACATGTTGAAAACGGCAAGTTTATGTGAAGATTTGGATTGTACAATAAGGCAGGTCTGCTTGGTTCTTTCGGCAAACGATGGTTTAGATGTACAAAAAATATGTCCAGAACAAGTTCTGAACTATTTTGCAAGGACACCGTCACCGCCACTTATCCGCCCAAGACATTGTGATTGGTTTAAAGAAATACAAACGAGACAGTGGTTTTGTTCCCCCTATGCCAGAACGATAGTGGGTTCACACACAGCACTCAAACGTGTGGAGTGTGGAGATAGGCTCAGGGTTCAAAGGTCATTACCTAAATCAAATAAGTTACCCTACAAGCTAATGTCTTGGAATCCTTACCTTACTTTTTGACTTTGTCGTAGAACAAAACCATATACATTGCTGTAAAGGTCTCAGCTTGTAGGGTAATATATGTCAGTTTGAGAGAGGACTTATCTGTTGTTGTTATTGTTGTTGATGTTGTTTTTTCAATTTAAAGGTACAGTGTGTAGAATTTCGTGGCATCTAGTGGAATGGACTTGGCAGAAATTGAATAATAATGATCTTGTTTTCGTTCGAATGAGCCCTTTATATCTATGTGGGGAGCGGGTCGCCTTCCATGGAGGCCGCCATGTTGCACCGCCATGTTTCTACAGTAGCTCAGAATGGACAAACTGCTAACAACAAACAAACTGTAAATTACATTTATAGCAGCACAGTGCTACTGTGGTGGTGTATTAAAATAATCTCAATAGCAGTTTATCTAGTTTTGCGCTCAATTAGTGATCTGACATGGTGAACTAAAGATCAAGCAATCACCGGTATGAATCCTGTGTGTCTACCTGCCCAGGAGATGGGGCTTCCAAGTGTAACCGTCGTGCAGCAGCACTCCTCTATAGAGATGTTGTTTGGTCAATAGGCAAATTACAATGTACCCTGCTCTAAACCAGGGGTTCTCAAACTATATGGGGCCGGGGACCTCCCATAGGGCAGAATTTTTTTCAAGGACCCCCTCATAACCGCAACACAAAGTAATCATATAGGCTCATGTCTATTTGTTCTGTTAGATGCTTTTGAACTCTTTTATGCTTCAATCATTCAGTGCTAATACCACAATAGTGTTAAATAAGCATTTTATTGCATTTTGGCATAACTTTACAATATGTAAATAGATTTTCCTTTTTTTTTATTTTATAAATGTGTATATAAAAATTTCGCACAAATAGTTTGTGTGCATGTGGGCGAAATTTGAAATTGAAATTGAAAAAAGTAAAATCTATTTACATATTGTAACAAGCTCTTCACGGACCCCCTGGCAACGTGTCACGGACCCCTGGGGGTCCGGGGACCCCACTTTGAGAACTGCTGCTCTAAATAATAGCCTAACTAAAGTGCAACTAAACTGGATAAGTTTCAAGTTCAAAATGTTCTGAATGGATATAACATTAAAATGGCTGTTGTAAGTGTAAACCGCTAGCTCTACAACAGTAAAAGCAGGTAAAAAATTGTCCAGTAGAGTTCCAGTGTGAATGTAACATACATAGACTGTATAAAATACAGGTGACTTTCAATATGTTTACATTGGTCGAAACTATCACAGACTTAAACAAAAAACCAACAAGTACACAAGTACTCGTTGAGATTAGGACCGTGTATTCAATTACAGTTTTATGGTATTTATTGCACCCCTAATGGCACCGTAGCTTCTCCTACGTCGTTAGAAAGGGAGAGGTGACACACACACAACCTGCCCACCCACCTTCGCACACACACAAACACCCCTAGGCCATAATAATTGTCAGAGGCCAACATGGGTGAGTCATCTTTAAATGTGCTTGTCTCTACTATATTTTCCAACGTGGTTATAAGTGGCAGGTTTTGACTGGTATAAAAATGGGAAGAAAAGAGATGCAGCCCTCTCTTTTGAATGGATTTGGGGAGGCTATGTTGGACACAGTAGACAAAGGTGTGTGTGTGTGTTCTGTGAGTGTGACTCATGTCAAACTGTAGGCTACGGCATGGTAGTCAAATTTCATTTAAAATCATATTGTGACAGAAATCGCTTCTGCCATAAACTTTTATTTGCAGTGTTCACCCTCTCTCCCTCCCTCTCTCTTCCCTCTCCTTCTCTGTCTCTAACCTCCCCTCTCCCCCCCCCTCGTTTTTCTCTTTTCCCCTCTCTCACACTCCCTCTCTCTGTCACTGCTACCTTTTTCTCTCTCTTAGTGGTTCAGATAATGTGCATATGCAGGTGAATACATGCACACACATACCACACAGCCGTGCTGCTGGCCCTTCACTTTCTATACCTCTTTGTTACTTCAAGAAACATTTACACTTGAACTGCAATACTTACAATTTAGACACCCTGCTACCTAGAAAGATGGTTGGTGCTGTTTATATGTGTGTGTGTGTGTGTGTGTGTGTGTGTGTGTGTGTGTGTGTGTGTGTGTGTGTGTGTTCACGCACCCACACATTTTGCCTTTCTTTCCCTTCTTTTAATGCTAGATCCATCCACAAGGAACGAGGGTTAAAGGATCAAGCCCTCAGACCAAGCCCTCACATAATCAGTGAATCAAAGCCCTTGTAGTGCAGCCATGCTCAACAGCATCACAAAGGAGGGGAGTACATATGAAACAATGTCCTCCTTCACCTCCAGAGCCTTAGAGCTGTGATGCTTCATCCATTCATTCTACCATGTATTCACACAGGCAACAGAATAAACTCCCTTATCTGAAACAATGACATCAATGATGATGTCTGATGACGTGCTGAAAAGGCTCAGATAATCAGACAGATATCTGCTCTATACGCCCCCAAACTCCTCCTCATCATTTTGCAGACGCCTTTATCCAAAGCGACTTACAGTGAATGCAGATGACATCTTTCTCTAGGGGCTTACAGGTAGGCTGCAGACATTGTGGACTGAAAACAATACCTTTCAAATGGGGGTCCAACACCCTAGCCCACTACACTAGGCTAAACAGTTAAATAATTATTTACTGTTTAACTACTGGCACTAATGGCAATTACTGTTTTAGGTCAATTTATTTACTTACTTATTTATTTTAGTTTATTCCAAAATTCCACTCTTTGAAAAGAAAAAAACAGCTGGCAAGTTGATAATACAATACATGCCCTATGAAAACACAGTATATTAAGCCTACAGTTTCTTGTATACCGGTATGTGCAAGACTAAATTCAGTTTATCTATAATAACACAGCATTACTTCCTTCTTGTGTATTCATTATCCAATAGGCATATACATCTGCTCATATCAGCCAATCCAGCGAGTATCACCTCGCCATACAGCTTCAATAACGGCTACAATAAGGTAAAGCAAAACCAGGGTTATGGATACTCATTTGATTTAGAGGGAAAATGTGTATTTAAGAAACGCACACACACAAACACACAGACACACACACACACACATAGATACCCAGCACACAACGCACAAACTCGCAGGAACCGAATCAAAAGAGGAAGCTCCACAGCTGTGCAGTATGATTCCATGCTTTACATTTTGCATATCAAGATTACTATTCAGGAGGGCATACTGTATATGCCATTTTCCACATAATAACATTCCTGTTAATAATAATCTGACAGTTTGAATTTTTATGCACAATGCAATATTTCTTGCTTTCATTATTTGGAGTGCTTGATTTCATAAATATATAAATAAAATAACTGATTTTGTAAGCAAATGTATATTTAAGTGAGTTGTAGAACTCTGATGGCTAATCATCCAGACACTTTTTGCATTGATGTCACTAAATGTATGTAAAACAGCCTAGAAGTGAGAACAAATTCTCACTGAATGAAATGTAAAAGTGTCAACCGGCTTAAAAGTGAGAACAATGGCTACTCCTCCTAACCTCGTTGACATTACTAACCTGCACTGTGAGCGGCTCACTGCTTCACTTGCCTTGGGCCAAGGCCGCGTGGTGGACACAGGCTAATGTCACCACAACAAACACCCAGACACAGACAAATAGGCTGCGTTCGTCAGACAACAAACCAACAACAAACAACAAACAAGTTTGTTATAAGATGTATGTAAGATGTAAGATGTAAAACAAACATGTATTCATGTTTGTTTTCATACGAATGCCGTCACATGCGTCACGTTCTCCATAATCATTCTAAACTGTGTGTTAAATGTTCAAAAGGGACTACCAGAGTAGGATACAACATAGCTGATCCCCAAAATATGGCATACCGCAATTAAGACAATTCAAGATGAATCTAGGGTTTTATTAAATATTGTAGAGACGGGATAGAGCAAAACAATAAGAATAGTAAGATGGTGTACTTACATTTGTCCCAGTGCATACTTCGCTGTATGTATACGGGGGGGGAAAAATGATGATCTACCGTTAGTGTAACGATGTGATGGTTCAACAGAACAAAAAATAAAAAAGTGAGAATATATTTCAAGGGTCTGTTGATTAATAAATAGCACCCTCCCCTCCACACCACCAACACCACTACCCGCACCACCACACAGCTAGTGACGTCACAGCAACCACCTAAAACATCTGCCCTTGCAATGAGCCCCCATGTCTCCTCACACAGTTACCATCAACTTGAATCTGCGTTTCTTTCTGCACACAGCAACATAATGTGCAACTGAATAGGGAAGAAGAAAATTCATAAATGCAAACCCCTGTGTCCCCCACTAAGCAACGCAAATGAACCGGCTTTAGAACCAACGAATAGTGACAAAATGTTGTATTTGTTGTATATAAAAAAACACACCCCAAATGGCATCATTTAAATATAATATGAATGGAAGAGGAGAACGTCACCAAAATGACAGCAGTCGATAGACACACACAAAAATAAGTATGTTTCTCACTGAGGCCCTAACTGCTGTTGATAACAATAAAGAATTTGTATTTTATTAATTTTATTTTTAAAGAGTCATTCACCAAGAGTCTAATTTTCTCTCAAAATCAATTTGCTCTGTCAAGAAAAATGTGAAACAATAATGTAAAACATTTTATAACAAAAGTGATGGCCGTATGTAGCCTATGATTGAATGTAGTAGTTAATAAGTTGTTCCTGAAAAAATATAAATGAATGAATATACAGCAAATGATTATGATTTACTGAAGAACTACACATTATAGAAGTTTAATGACCAGTTTCTGGCAATCAAACAAATCTGTCTGATTATATGAATCAAGCCTAAATGCTACATTATTAACTAACTCACACATGTTTACTTCCTCATTATCTCTATATTAATTACTACCTCAAGTGAAAGGAGTAGATCACATCTGAACAGTTATGAATGCATTACTTTGAGATGACCTCCTATTAAACATGATGAAATGGTATTCAGTAGGTTTAACTAGAAGGCTATGTCATCGCTTGTTCTTAAGCATTTTTGCATTTTTTTCTGCTCCTGCTCCTGTTTTTTTATCCTCTTACTTTTATTTAAAATAAATTTGTAACATCTTCACTATATCAATCAGGGTTTTGCTGAAAAGTTGACAATGTAGTGCAAACATGGTTTTGAACGGCTCTTGTGTGTAGTACTTCCAATTTGTACTGCCAATTTCCAAATGGATAATTATTTTAATAGTAAACACCTCACCACAATGATACATATATAATTAAGACATGTTCATCCTAATTCCTTTGTGGTTTCAAATGTATATGAGAACATGTGGTTACCTGTAACATTTCAGGGTATTATCACTAAGACAAATACACACAAAGCTCATCATTTTGGCATTTAATGTACATTCGGTGTAGTAAAGTTCCCCTTTTTAAGATGTAAATGTAGCATGCATGAAAGTCAGAATTACTGTGTCGGAGTCAGAATGTAGTTTTAGGAAATCCCAAAAACATATCCACATTGTACATACATGTTTGGAAATACATTTAAACACTTTTATTAACAACTAGCCTACTTTAACCAATCAAAAAACACTGGTAACAACAAACACCAACCGTCGATTTCTCTGATGGCCAAAACCATATGTCAATGTGTGTGATATAAAACATAACAGATGCAGATCTCTTATTCCACCTGTAAAAATGGGATGTATTGGTATGAGAGTGATAGTCCCTTATATTCACACATACAGTATGTCCCCATCCAAATCAGCATTTTAGCCAGCAATTTGGCAACAAAACAATCAGCTCGCTTTGTAGCGTCCAAAGTGAAAGCTGTGTCAAACTCAAAGTCAAACACCTAACCAACAAGATTAGCTCCTGACAACTGCTCAAGTCTCTGTGGCCCCTCATTTAACACCTGAGTGTTTACTCTTGCAGCTTATCTATTCCTACCACTTTACACCCACACCCTGTTTTTAGGTTTAAAACCTTCCAAAGGCTATCAAACTCAAACTAAATAAGTAACTAAATAAGTAAAATAATAACTATTCACATCTATCAACAGTCGGCAGTATAGTGAGGCACACATTAGCATATTGAATGCAGCTGCAGAAATGTAGAATCTAAACTGAGTGTATGCGGGCCCACTCTGAGACTGAAACTGTCCTCTGTGTAGTCTATCAGTGGTAGGGGGGGAAACACCTGCACTTCGGGCTTGACTGACCACTAACACCACCATGGTATACTGTCTTCTCCTGCTACTCTCTCTCTCTCTCTCTCTCTCTCTCTCTCTCTCTCTCTCTCTCTCTCTCTCTCTCTCTCTCTCTCTGTCTGTCCCCTCTGACTCTGACCCTTTAAGATGCTTTCTTGCTATACTCTCTCTCTCTCTCTCTCTCTCTCTCTCTCTCTCTCTCTCTCTCTCTCTCTCTCTCTCTCTATCTCTCTCTCTCTCTCTCTCTCTCTCTCTCTGTCTCTTCTCTCTCTCTCTCTGTCTGTCCCCTCTGACTCTGACCCTTTAAGATGCTTTCTTGCTATACTCTCTCTCTCTCTCTTTATCTCTCTATCTCTCTCTATCTCTCTCTCTCTTTTTCTCTCTATCTCTTTTTT
>OMPL01096636.1:0-10705 GCA_900312945.1 Merluccius capensis | reverse complement strand
GATAACAGCCCAACGGAGGCCATTAAAAGGCTAAGTTGGGACACAGAGCTAGGACACACACAGCTGGGACACAGAGCGAGGACACAGAGAGCTAGGACACACAGAGCTAGGACACAGAGCTAGGACACACACAGCTGGGACACATAGAGCTAGGACACACACAGCTAGGACACAGAGCTAGGACACAGAGAGCTAGGACACACACAGCTAGGACACACAGAGAGCTAGGACACACAGAGAGCTAGGACACAGAGAGCTAGGACACACACAGCTAGGACACACAGAGAGCTAGGACACACAGAGCTGTGTGTCCTAGCTGAATGACTGGAAGGTTCTGGAGGTCCAGTGGGCTCCAGAACCTTCCAGTCACTTCTTCTCCTTCTGCTGCTGCTGCTGCTGTCCATTTCAGCACCACCAGACCCAGCACTGCGACGACACGGGCGGACACATATTGCAATCCCCCCTCACGTCGGCCGCAGACAACACGCACACGCGCGCGCGCGCACGCACGCACACACACACACACACACACACACACACACACACACGCTAAGCAGCCTCGTCGTGGTTTTTCCAGCGGGCCTGCATGGTGGTGCAGGTGGTGCTGGGGGGGACCGCGTCGTGCGGGCCTAGGAGGCGCGGCGAGGCCGATCCCCTTCAGACCGACCAGAGACGATGCCGCCCCTGCTCGGATGTATCATATATATATATATAGGCTACATATATATATAAAAAATATATATTATATATATAACCTAGAGACGTCTCCATATGAAGCCGGCCTCACATCGCCACATGTGGTTCACCTCGTTGTTGTAATACACCCACGGATCAACAGTGAATTGTTTTGCTATTTCCACCCCCACCCCCCGCGATTGAGACACGACCCTCTCTGTCCCGTTTTTTTTACCCCCAGCCTTTTACCTCCACCCTGGGCCGCGCGTCCAGCAGCACTGCGCACATCAGCACCGCCTGCTGCAGTGGGTGGACGCGCGGCCCCGCAGGACGCGTCCCGCTGCGATGAGGATGAGGATGAGGATGGGTGGGTGCTAACCTGGATGAATCAAAGTCCGTGGTCTAAACCGTGTCCACGGATGATCAAACCCTGGGGAATGCACCGGGGTTTTTGTTCAGCTGTGCTGTTTTCCCCTCTCAGCCTTGAGAGACGGCACCACACCCGCGACGACCGCCAGATCAATACGTTACTCCGTACGCACGGAGATGTGGCGTCAAATATACACACATATTTAAAATAACCTCCTAGGAAATAACAGGGGGGATAAGATGGAAAAAAACGAGAAGACGATGGACTAATTAATACAGCCATACTGGCATTATGAGAGAGACGATGTCGTTGATGGGGGGGATCGCCTACTCACACACTAACCGGCCACATAGTCCGTATGGGGTGACATCATGCAAAACGATGAATGAAATATGTATTGATAATAGCTGAAATGGTTCAGCGATGAGGTGATGCTGGGATTGGAGGCGGTTGGCCCTCTTACCTTATTGAAATGAATCCGTCCGGCCGACACACACCTCACATTTTCTGCCCCCGAGATGTAATTCATGCGTTAAATGTCGGATTCAACTGAGCTATAGACAAATAACCAAACACCATCCCAAACCATTGGTATTTTTTTCCGCTCAAATCAAACCCCATGTTCGCCAAATCAAACCCCATGAAGGTCTGACACGCATGGAGTCTCGTTCCCATTCACCTGGAAGATGAAGACCAGCTCTGCGACATTTATGGAGACAGGCATATTGACGCGATGGAAAAACATATTTTTCTCGCGAAAAATCGTCCTTGGCTGAAAGAAAAACAAAACACTTACTTTGTTACCGTTACAGAGAATCCAGGAAGGCGTTGTTGGACTGCAGATGTGGAAAAGATTGGGGAGAAACTGCGGTTGTCGCCATATTGTTGCTGGTATCAGTCCCCTACATAATTGATGACTCTCAGCAAAATGTAAGGGAGTGTCGCCAAGTGCGTTTCTTATATTTACGAAGGGAGTGCCGCCAAAGTGCGTTTCTTAAAATCACAGGTCATTTAAGCCTTTGTGCTAAGAATTGGTGCACTGTTATCTGTCGACTTTTAAAATATACTGTAATAATAAGCTGGCTGAGATCTTCCTGATCTAGTCTCACCGTGTATTGCAAGCTATTTTAGCTTTTAATGCTCTTAGCGTCACTCGGCAGAATTGAATTCTTACTACTAAGCATTCAATTATTTAATTCTTAGGCTACTGTAAGAATGAGAAACTAAGATATCTATGTTGTAATTATTTTTACATTTGAATTCTTATGAGTAAGAATTATATTTTGACATTTTTTGATATTTTGAAGTACCTACAATTTTCATTCTTACTATTAAAACTATTTTCTCGTAACAACTGAATTTTGACTAGCCATATATAACCATTCACTTACATTGAAAATCATACTCTTATCTACAAATGACATTCTTTCTCGTAAGAATTACATTCTCACTAGTAAGGTTTGCATTCTTACTAGTAGAAATTACAGACCCTCATATCCATAATTGAATTTTGTAGTAAGTGGTAATACATGTAGAGTTACAGATATCAAAAACATGCTTTTAGTTAAAAAAAACTTAATAGTGAGAACGTAATTCTTACTAGAAATAATTTGATTTGTACTAGTAAGATTTGAATTGTAGATAAGAGTATGTTTGGTTGTTTTTTTTAAATGAATGGTAATATATGACTAGTCAAAATTCAATTGTTACTAGTAAGAATTACATTTGTACTAGTAACAATGAAAATTGTACAAGTCAAAATGTAATTCTCACTTGTAAGAATTCCATTTTCACTAGTAATTTTAATTCTTTAACTAGTAAGAATGAAAACAGAGATAGCGTTAATTCTCATTCTTATTAGTAAGAATTCAATTCTTACTAGTTAGAATTCAATTCTGACAAGTGATGCTAAGACCATTAAAAGCTACGTCTCTCCCCTTCCGCTGTTCCCCATGGGAAACACATAATTTTTTGATCCTGTTTGAATTGTGACATCAATTACACATATGATGTTTGTCAATTTAAAAGATAATTTTGCAAGTCAAGAAAGCCGCAGTTTGTCGTAAAACAGTAAAGTAATGTTTTGTGTGTAACTGCTCAGTGAACTACATCTCTCGTTTTGCACAATATACGTCACCACCACCAACATGCATGGATGATAGATGTATGTTACCCAATATGTTTCATCAGCTAGGAAGCGAAAGAATGAGCAAGACCTGTTGCTCCTGTGAGTACATCCCAGTACAAAGAACACAGGCATCACCGCATCACTTGTGACTTTCTTAACTTGCAAAATTATCGTGTGTAGAGTATCTATATGTAACTCATGGCTCAAACGGGATCAACAAATGATTTGTGTCTCGCTGTTGACCACTGTAAATATTTTTGACGAAATAAGGGCTGTGTTCAGAACCTCATACTAATGTACTGCCTACTATATGCTCAATGAGTATGCACTGCATACTGCCTACTAAACCTACTAAATTAACAACTAAGTATGCTATTACCAGCAGACTGTCACACTGAAGTAAACAAGGGAAGCAGCACAGCTCTTGATCCAAGTGCTTGTCATTTCCCGCCTCGACTACTGCAACTCGCTCCTGGCTGGACTTCCTGTCTCCGCTATCAAACCTCTGCAGCGTATCCAGAACGTGGTAGCACGCCTCATGTTCAACCTGCCGAAGTTCTCCCATGTGACCCCTCTTCCATGACCTCCACTGGCTCCCTGTAGCAGCCCGCAATAGATTCAAGACAATGGTACTGACCTACAAGGCTGTGGAACTGCCCCTACCTCCAAGCCTTAGTCAGACCCCACGCCCCAGGGGTCTGACTGCTCCGCTCAACTACCTCTGTTGGCCGGCTGGTACCACCATCGCTAAGAGCAAGCAAAGGTCGATCAGCAATGTCACAACTATCTTTGTTGTATATGAGGAATGGGTTAACCTAGCAGTTATGAACAAATGTAATTGTAAGTAGCTTTGGATAAAAGCGTCTGCTAAATGCCCTAAATGTAAATGTAAATGTAAATATACAGCCCAGTATCCCGGAATCCATTTCGCACCAACCGGCAGTGATAGTGGAGATTTTAAAGCAGGCTAAAAGCTTTTGTAATTTGTTTATATGTCACTTTATTTTTATATTTTTTTGGTCGATAAAGTCGCCCTGTAGATTTCTAAATGACGCCTGTTTGGAAATTGGCTCCAGTGTTTTGGGAGATGTGAGGAGAGCCGTTGTACGCGGGCTGTTTCTGGCTGGTGCCAGGACTGTCAGTCCACCATTTTGCTGTCTGACGAAATGACGTACGTTAGTATGTCATTCTCTATGCACCGTGTGTTCAATCCATGAGGGGCGTAGGCCTACTTTTACTTGTAAAAGGGTCAATTATGATGTTCTTACCTTATGATTCTTACAAAGATAATGGAATGGATTGTATTTTTGTTGGTAGATAATTGAGAATAAATTGGATATAAAGTGTGTAGGATATTGAATTCCATCAAAAACTTTGTTTTCGTATTAGGCAATTGAACAGAAAATAGAGAATAGGAGCCTACACGCTACGCATTGCTGTTCTGCTGCCAAATCCCAATGTGTTGTAACCTGGTCATAAAGGTCATTTGTGGGACATTTCTCAAGATCCTAAGTGTGGTCGGTATATTTTCAAAGGTTTTGTCGCTAATAAGGAACTTAAACTGAATATCAAATGCAAGTATGCCACTTGAATACAAACAGTATATTGTATGTTGTTATGTTTTTAATGATTTCAGATAGAAGGCTGTGGGAAATGGCACTTGGTGGCCACACTAGGTGGACCACGCATCAAGGGGGGTCGGGACCACTGACCAAGCTGGCCCTGGCGGGTCAGTGGTCAGCATCCAGGTCCAGCACCCCTGGGGGAGACGATCCTCAACAGCCTCTGGGTGCCAACAGCAACTCACTGCTTCAGCAAAAGCATGTCAATTCCTAAAATGGTATTGTAGTTAAAGGTAGGTCTAAATAGATCTACCTCTAAATAGGCATCATCACTTAGCTGTAAATCGAAGTGACACTATTTGTTAAATACAATACAACACAAAAACAAATACTGTACCTACATTCTATATAGAGCTAGCCTACACCCGGCCTTCTCCATTTTGTGTCTGCCTCTTCAGCCTACTCCATTATCTATCCATATCTCCTCCCTCATAAGCATATGGAATGGGAAGTGCACAACAGATCAATTGCTTTGCTGTTACGGCTTGGGAGCCATCTCTTGGACTCTTGCACATCTTTTTAAGCTAACCTACTGCTTAAAGCTGCCGTAGGTAAGATCCCACAGTTATAAATATACAGAACAGAAAAGAGCGTAAGAGAACCAAAAAGACGTCCCCTCCCTCTCTGCGTGATTATGATTGACAGGCAAGATGGATTCCCTGAACAAATCAGGGAAGACCTCTTAAATCTTAGCACCTTTAAAGTGTATCTTTGTGCTATTCCGTTTCTAGCCCTGCCAGCCACAGACACTTCAAGGTGGAGGCATGTTGTGCTCTCTGTGCCGGGAGAGCCGATCGATGCACAAACTGAGTGCACAAGGATTTCAGTACAGCACTCTGCACCGCTCACAATGACCCACGAGTTGTGGCTCAACCTCAGCCTCTGCTTTGTCACGGGATAGGGGAGTGTGTGGTATAACGCTGGGTGTGAGGATGTAAAATCCACACCCAACTAACTGATGCCACATAGCTCTGTAATACACATGTTTCTATAGGGCAGTAGGGAGATCCTCTGTTTAGGCAAGACTCTCTGTTTAGCAGTGTCAAATTGGTTATGACATGGTTAGAGTGGGCAGGATAGTCTAGTGGTTATGCCCTAACCCCTACTGGCTTATTAATGATGTGAATCTAAAACAATATTAAAATAATGATTATTGCAGTGAAGGTGTTGGTGTGGACAGGCAGCGGGGGTGATCACCCACACCCCAACGTGTGGACTGGTACAACATCTGTCGTCTCAGATGCCTCTCTGATCTATGCCGGATCTGAGACGGGGATGGATATGTGTCCGTCATCCAAACAATGAGGGAGGCACACTTCTCGCCATTCACAAACAATTTGTCAGTTCGTAAATGTTGTTGTTACAGGGGGACAGTGGAGGGCCTCTGCAGTGCTACAGTGGAGGAGAGCTTCTATGTTGCTGGGGTGACCAGCTTCGGAGAGGAGTGTGGCCTGCCTCACAGGCCAGGGCCGTACGCCCAGAGCAGTGGGTTCAGCACCTGGCTGGACAGAACTCAAGCAGAAGCCTCGTCTGTGCCGGCGTGTCGCCTAGCAACAGCTGTCTCCATCACTTTCCTCGGCACAATTTGGATGCTGGTCTGAGGAGAAGGACGAAGCAACTCACAAAGAACTATCTTCCAACGTCTCACCGTTAAATAAATATATGTTAAATGTTCTCAAGCTGCAGCTGGATTAAATGTGATCATGATTGTCATTTACAAATCACAGTGAGTGGTGTAACTATATGAAAATGTATGTAGTATGTAAATACAGCATTTTGTTCAGAAAGTTGACCATTTTCGGAAGGCTTCGCTATTTATTATGGACATATTGTATATACATGTTGAATGTATGCAGCAACAAAATCTAAATGTATAACTACTAAATATTGCACATAACTAAACCTTCCCTAACTAATGCTGTTCAAGATCATATTTTAGATGGTTTGAAAAGGTTAATGTTCTTGAATAACAGCTTTGAGATCAAAACACTTATTCATTATTCATACACTTTTTTTATGGTAAACCTCCATTTGATGACATGACATTTACTCCTTCACTGAGTAGTAATTAGATATATTTTTATCAAAGGCTTTTTCAACTGCAATGTGTATACCAATATATATTTAGACAAAATGTGTTGTGGTCTTATTACATTATCATCTTTGGCACAAACATGGTACATCTAAATAACAACTCATTACATTTTATTTGATAAAAGTAGATCCTTATTCAATACAGATAGCCTACTTTTATGCTGATTTGGGGATACAATATAATTGTCATATATGTCATTAAACCTATCCCTTATGTAAAATCCCATTTTGAAGCTGAGATGTGAAGTGAGATATTTTCTTTAGTCACATAATGAATGCAGCATATATGTCACATCCACCTCAATGGAGCTGTAATAAAGCCTCAAGGTGAAGTCAAAAAAACGCACCGTGATGTAATCACGGTGGCGCCAAGGCTGGTTGAACGAAAGCGCGCCTTACTGACACCTAGCAGAGGAAAAGAGAAACGCACCAGGCCTAACTGCAGCTTTTGGGGATTTTCATGTCCAGATATCACTAGGGAGAAGTATATGAGTGCAGAATACATATTTTAATTAGTATGCATTTAATGAGAAACATAAAAAGATAAAAACATATTATGACCTTTGGTTACTTAATGCTTTTTGAATAGTAATGTATACATCGTCTATTGAATACATCTATATTTAGATAAATAATTAATTCATTATTCACTGACTTCATGACACCAGCTTCGTGAACTCGAGGAACAGGATGGAAACAAAACATATCACCGGGTTGTGGAGATCTTCCATCTTCTAAATGCATAATGAAGAACGTGTGAAACAAGGGGACCTTAACATTACAGAAGGGTTTACAAAAAAGGGCAGACATTTTTGACAAAGCCTTTTTTTTTATTTTACACGAAACGTCAACTGACAGCATAACAGTGTTTGACAAGGATGTACTTTCAGAGTTAGAAGTTTTTGCACCATTGACTATTGTGGAACATCGTTGACGCACCTTGACAATGCATAGTGTACAGACTGTTGTTGAGGTATACATTTTGGGGCCCTTGAGATATGTGTAACCCTAACCCTAGTTTCATGACCTCACAGGTACAACAATACATATTGATGTTGTGCTTACAATATTAACTTTGGAAGCTACTTCCGGGCTCAAATCTACGTTACGTTTGGCATGAATAAAAAAAGAATGGAGATTTGAAAAATAACTGGAAATAAGGAAAGATTAAAAAAAGTATAGCAATAATTGTGGTCGAGTGCAAAAGGTAAAAAAAGAGGAGAAATGATATTAATCTTTGAGCCCACTTAAAAAGTGATAAACGTTTAAAATTGTTGCGTCCCCTGGCCTAACCATTCTCTTTATATAGCACCATATTCCATGAAAAAGGCTTCTAGGCCATTGTCAAATTATAAAACTTTATTCAAAACGTGATAAAATAAAACAGTAGCAACAAACAGAATTATAACATAAAAGAAATAACACCTGTTGCTCTAAAGGCTTTAATTACAGTTATTTATGAATTACCCAACTTAGTTCAAAACAAAAGACTGGCTTGCAAACATTTCAATGTCTGCCAGTGAAGTAGTTAAACTACTTCTGTTACAATCTTTTGTAAATGTACAGATTCTTAGAAAGAAACATGAATAACTGCTGAAACTCACACAGAATATATTAATAAGTTCCAATTTAGATGGAAAGAGTAAAAGTACAGTGGGGGCGACATGAAAAAAACAGATTAAAATAACCCATCTGTAATGAAAATGATTTCAATAGTTTGGTGCTTCCCCTCCCAAGATATTTTGATGTGCCATAAAAATGTATACTGCAACTTAATGTGTACTGTAACTGAACAAATACTCTCCCTCTGACACTCATACATTGCATTATGATTTAGGGAAAGTGTATTTTCACTAATTGACAGTTATTTTTCATTTCTTCTCCTGTTACATCCTACTGTGAAAATGACGATGCAAGAATAATGCTGATCAGTCAAATGGGATCAGTCAAATCAGTGCAAATGTCAGTGGTCGACCTCTAACATATGGTACTGACAACATTCTCGCCCTCTAAAAAACAACCTGCCCTTCGCCATCAAAAGGATGATTCGATCTTTTTATGACACCTTGATTTCTGTTGATTTGCTATTGACAGGGTATGTTGTTTCAGTGTAATTGACATTCATAAACTATGGGTTTAAATGGCGATGCGAAAATGTGAACATTTTACAAATTTTTCCCACTTAAAAAATACACAGGAAAGAAATTGGCGGGCCTAAATTATGGAACAGTCCGCCATAGTGAAACATGAAAGCTTTGACCAACGGAAATATGTTTTAATTCCACAGGTTTAATAAGGCAAAGTTCTGTCCTCATTCTCGTCTTTGCACCATTAAAAAAGGGTTAGGAACACCAGTGTTTTCTCAACGTCATGCATGTTGTGATGGTGCAATACAAAAGGCACTGACTTGCCTTCAACTAACCAACTTCAACTGTGATGCTAATGGGGGGTTTTAACTGCGAAACACTGCGAAAGTGTAACCATGGAACATTACACAAGTAGACACACACACATAGGGCGTTTCAGATTAAATAAGGACACTGTTTAAGCCCGTCTAGTAGTTGACATGGACATAGAAAAATCAACCCTAATGTGAGTGGCTTGGTTTGTTAAAATGTCTTACCGTAGTTTAAAAATTAGCCCTGCATACTGACCTGTATGACTGCCAATCGTCATTAATACGCTCAATGATAAGTGGGTACACAACCAATTAAACATCTAATAACAGCTGTTGTTAGTGTGTTTTAAGCCCATGATTAGTACTATAACAATTATTCTTACAACTATTGCATCGTTAAAACTCCTATTCTTACTATGCTATCCAGATATTGCGATTCTCCACATCCAAGAGAGAAACTGCTTGCATTTTATTCATGATGTAGTCTTTTTTTCTCCCACACACACTAACAAATCTTACAGTAGTTCAGATGTACTTTATAACACCACAGGACTAATGGACTCCACCTCGTTGATTTCTTTTGCTGTTGCTGTTGAGTTGTGATGGTTCTTATGAAAACCATGCTGTGGGCAGAAGGTCATGATGAGGCGCATGTGCAATGAATAATGAAGTACTGAAGTACTTTAAATGAAGTATCGTAGTACTTTTTGATGAAGGCTTTGTCCAGGCGAGCTGCGTCTGCTGGTGGTACTGCAATACTGACGTGAATTGTTTTTTGTTTTTTTGTAGAGCACCAAAAGGGGTGATGATGCAGGCAGGGATGTCTTGGACTTCAGACACGGGCGGGATTGGGGCAACTTAAAGTGCATGAGCAAGGACTCCAGGTCCTTGCACTGGTGACCTTCCTATGGGGAAGCTGGGGAGGGGCTGAAGGGGAGGTAGGGATGCCGGTTACAGACTAGGCTCAGTGGGGTGGGCAAACCAACATAAAAAATGAACAAAATAAAAAAGAAATGAAGGAGGTGACAAAGACTTTGAACTGAGGGAAATCCAAGTAATTATGTCGAGTAAAAAAAACCTAAACAGCTAAAATCATAACAAACAACAAATGTATAAAATCGTAATCGAGTGGAGCAGTGGAGGTGGAGAATTGGGCGAAGGCCACCTTCCTACAGTTAATGAGAGATATGTCTATCAAAAGACGAGGAAGAACTCTCTTTTTTTAGAACCCAACGTAAAAATCAGCAGCTGTCAGAGGCAGCGGGCAACACACTGCATAGTCACAGAGAGAGCGAGAGACAGAGAGAGAGACAGAGAGAGTAAGCGAGAGAGAGGTGTGCTTTATGCTGTGCTCCCCCTCCCCAACCACCACTCTCCCACGTGTGCCTTCTTGTGCTGCAGTGTCCAAGTTTACATAC
>OMPL01096625.1:0-10925 GCA_900312945.1 Merluccius capensis | reverse complement strand
TGAAGGCCTATCTGGCGTAATAAGTATAAATGTATCATACATTATTATTAATACTACTAATAATAATTAATAAAACTAATTATGTGTGTGTCGGTTATAATGGAGCCTTGTTTCATCCTGCAAACTGGTTTAGTCTCCTCTAAAACCATGTCCGTTTCGAGACTAGACTAACACGCACAAAATACGCCTCTAGTGTCTGATGTGAATTTCTCTGAGACACAGCAATTGAGATCAAGGTAAACCGCAGCTGCAGGTTAAACCACAGGTACATACGACACAGCAATGGAGCTTAAGACGTCACGTGACTTCTTGCGTCACCGACGAGTTTAAAACCGTGTTAAACTCTAAAAAGTGGCTAAGCTAGCGACAGAGCAATTGCCCCAATATGTCCAACAATGTAACTATTTACCAGAAAACACACGGTCAATTGTCATGTTAGTGCGTACAGCAAAATAACCAATGCGTGTGGTCAAACAATGAGTAATGCTAACAACACTCACTTGAGAATGATCATCGGGTCCGACCCCAACGCGACCCCTCTCCGCCCTTTCCTCCCTCCGCACAACACCCATATTATTTATTATTCCCCTCTTCTCTTTCCTCCGCCCGCCGTTCGCTCTGGTCCAATGAGTTCATCTCTCCTAATGAAGCCTGTATAGTGTCAGGATCACTTTGTTAATCCTGTCCTGGGCGCACTCTGGAGTACACCACACACACACACACACACACAGGCAGGCAGGCGAACACACACACACACATACACATACACACACAGGCAGGCACCCAAACACACACACACACACACACGTGCACACACATACACAATCAATAAATGACAAAGGAGAAAGCCAGTGACGGTGCCAGCGAGTGCAAGTTTAAAGTTAGAACGAACACCCACGATGCAACACTGCAACACTGACGCAGCACTTGTCCACCGCGGGGCTGTAAGCCCGCCGAGCGCTTTGGCGGAGGAATACAAATGTTTGTTTTGATTTAGTGTCTGAGTGAGACACGGCGCTGCGTGTCGCGGCGGTGGTGCGTTTCACGGTGCCAGGGTTTAAGCTCGCTAGGTCAGCGAAAGCTTCATATTCCTTATGTTGAGAGAAACGTCCCCCCCCTAATACTCACAGGACTCATCCTAATGTTACGCTACAGCGATAAGCTGGAACCGTTTGTCGGCAATGTCAGCGACCATTAACGTCAAACACTGTGCTGCCGGGTCACTTTCATCACGTCGCATACGGTCCGGGTCTGAGTCTTCTCACGGTGGCCACAATGTCTATGAGTCACAAAATGTGAGCTCTCCTCTTCCCCGCAGACCGGCGTATGCCTCTCTCCTGCCTTGTGTCCGTGTGTCTACCATAGTGTCCGGGCTTTGCTGTACTCGTTGGCCGGTAGTGAACCGGCACACTTGGTCCAGATTGTGCTATTAATACACGCATGATGGCCGCCCAGAGCATCCATTGGCAGAGTTTTTCAGGGGAAGACTCTCCATACACAAAGTCATCTCCGATGTCTGCTGCCCAAATTTTGTCAGTCTTCGGTTATTTGTTATTTGATCTGCTCATTTGTGGAAACACTTGGCTTGGTGACCATGGGTGACAGCTAAAGCTAAAGGAGGTGTTCCCTGAGCAGGACCTTCGACGTCAAGGGTCGTTAGGTTTTAATGTGTATATCGTCGATAGCTGTAGTCGAAAATGCAAAGGGCTTCATCGCTGACATTGAGAATTGCATACCGTGACTACCAAGATTTTGACTGCCGCTTTGGAGCAATTCATCTCAGTTTATGTATTTATGCATTTATTTATGTTTTTGTTTTTTTTATATTTGGGTGTGAGTTGAGTGGGATGATTGACAGGAGATACTCTGGGCCAGGTCCCGGCGGCCCTCGAAGATCTGCTGACGCAACGCTGATGATACGGATGAAAGCGAGAGACAACGCTCTCCTCCCCAGACACAACACCGCTACTTGCGGATGTTAGGGCGGTTGCATGCGGTCAACAAGATTTCGAATGATTGCGATGAACACCAACACACTCAGGAATACGTCTGTTTTCATAGGCTATGAAATAGCAAAGTCATGACACGGCAGATGACACGTTTGCACATCTTTAGAAATTAATTTATACCCTAGAGGGCTTATAACTTCACTTTTCAAGTTTTTTTTATATCACCAGTGTCATTTTAGTGGTTTTTAGCAATGTTTTGTGTGCATAGTGTATATAGTGTCACTCTACTTTAAGAAACTTTTTTTAAAGCCACTTATGCTGAAAATGTGTTTTAGACTGTAAAATGGTAAGTAATCTATTGTATGACACAATGTTTTGCATATAACATTTGTTAAATGACTTTGCATGCATTTCCTAGAACCATATCATACTGTATTAAGAACACCGCTCTAATCATCTGCATCCTTTTAGCTTTGAAAATGATTTATCTATCTTTCACACACACACTTAAGAACCCCTAACTGCAATTTATAATTCTAATGTGTGCTGTCTATCTGTGTGTATAGAAATTATTGTGTGTGTGTGTGTGTGTGTGTGTGTATGTGTGTGTCTGTGTACAGCGTTATAAGTGTGTGAGTTTGTGTGTGCATGTGTGTGTGTGTGTGTGTATACGGCATGATAAGTGTGTGAGTTTGTGTGTGTGTACAGCATGATAAGTGTGTGTGTGTGTGTGTGTGTGTGTGTGTGAGTTTGTGTGTGAGGGTGATCCATGGTTTGTCTAAAGTGTGCAGACAGGGTCGTGGTTGTAAATCCGCCCAGCCGTAACCATGGTGATTTGCAGGTTGGTAGGAACCATAAACCTGCAGGCGGACCGGCCCGCTGCCCTCAGTGCAGGCTGGATTAAGTGGCGAGTGTGTGGATGTGTTAGTTGTAGTGTGTGCGTGTGTGGTGCGGATCTATGGCTGTGAATGTGGGAGTTTGCTCAAGGGCATCCTTCCTTTTGGTGTAGATGACAGCAGAGAGTTTGATGCCAGACCGTTTTTTTGAAATTTCTTACACACTTACACGCTCATTGTGACAAACCTCTACGCACAAGCCAAATAAGACAACACATGGAGATAAACAACTCACTCATGTCAAAATGAAACTCAACCTAAAACCTAACAACCCTTTTTCAAAATGGCATTTTTGTAACAACATGATACACACAGGCACCATTTGACTTTCAAAGCAGCAACAACACAGTAAAGTACTTAATACAAAACACTGCTGGAGCTTTGTTTAATCCCGTTTTAAATCCACGTTTTTGTTGGTACGGCAAATAATTAAATGCAGTACATCATTCGCCGCATCATTGCATTATTATTAGCTTTTCCAGCATCTAGCCAGCACACCGCCACAAAAGTCTATTTTGGTCTATCCTGACACGGATGTGTCGTGTACTCCTCGCCCGACCAACTCCAATTTGAAAATACGAAGCAATTTGTTAAAAACTAACATTTGTATGTCATACACCACTAATATATTTTTGATATTCTGTGAAAGGTGTTTTGTTTGACAACATGGTACATGTCATTGTTCTTTAATTTATTTATCTCAAATAAATTTATCTCAGATAAATAAATACTCATTTGTGTTCAAAGCATAGTTTATTTTATTAGCATTAGGAAACCTGGTACTAGAGTATGAGCAGTAGCAGGGGAGCTACACAAGGAAGTGTTGCAAGTTTCCCTCAAATGTTCTGTCCAATAGACGAGCAGACCTGTTCAACAGCGTGACATGTGTTTACATCGTTTGGTCCGCTTGACATAGTCCTGCGTGAACGCTAACCGAACCAAATAAAAAATGCAACAAAGTAGCAACTTCTCCACTGAACCGGACCAAATCTTACGAATTCAGGTGTGAAAACAACCAGCGTGGAACCAGAGTGAGCAGGCGAGAAACACCCATGATGAACTCCTGCTTGACACCATCCAAACAGCTAGAAACAAGAGATATGGCCAAACAGAAAGACCGCAGCGCGCGGCTATTCAAACCAGTCGCCGTGAGTAATCTCTCCCCAAAACAGCATGCAAAGCTCTTGAACTTAATTGTGAAGAAGTGTTTGGTAAAACGGCTTATTAGATGGAATAGCGAGACGTGCCCTGTGGGATATACTGCATGGCCAGTGTGCCGAATCAGTGAAGAATGGAGAAGAAAAATACATACCATACGCCACGCAGCGGAGATCCTGGGGCCCGGGACGCTGGCCGGCAGAGCAGTGAACCAAACTGCTACTCCAGTCACGGGGTGGGTTGAAGTGATGTTCGCACTGGGGGTCAGAGAGTGCTACACAGCTGGAGCTAAAAGTGCCTGTGTGAGTAGCCAATGGAGAAGGGGTGGCTGAAGAACCAATCATTGTATATAATGTCATTGAGTATCTGTTGAAAAGCGGTGTAGAGCAGCCTCCCAGTGTCATCACAAAAGACACGGGCACGGCATTCTCTTTTGACTGTAAGAAAACCAGAGGCGTTATTGAAATTGATTAGGAGTGAAAACGACGATTTCGGTGATAGATAGGAGCAGGGAGAGCGGGAAGACGGATGGTGACCATTCCAGCGGGCCAGGCGAGAGTTGGGAAGGGGTCGTCTACGATCAGGTCCACTGCGAGTAAGAGAAGACGCTTTGTTTGTGCCGGAGATGAATGCAAGAGATGGGGAGAACCGCAGAGAACCGGGAGGGACCGGGAGGTGTTTAGCACCGGTGGCTGGAGAGAGCAACGAGGTCGAAGGTCAACTGAGAGTGGATCCACCAGAATTATCTCTCCGGAAGAAGTTGCAGTGTTTAGAGACGGGAGTCCAGATGAGGAACTCGAGCTACAAGCCACGGTGGATGAAGAGATGTCATCGGCGGCAGACGAAGCTCAGACACCAGAGGGTGCTGAGGAAGATGAAAGAGACCAGGAAGATTCACCACCCAAAGTATCTGTTAAGAGACAGAAGACCCAGAAAGACTTTCACTTACCAGACTTGAGGTCAACCTGCAATAGTTGACCAGTTGATAAGCAGGGGTGAAAGTCAGGCCTTAAGAATAACTGTTGTTGGTGTCAAAGAAAAGAGTTGATGGGTTTGAGTTTTATATTGACAGTGTTGTTCAGTTATTGTTATTTTTTCAGACATTACTTGTAGAGTACCAAACACAAACAAACCTTAACATCGGTAACATGTTCATAATGGGTTATTCCAAAAAAAAAAATAGAAAAACAGTAGATACGTTCCTTAGTCTGACCCAGTTCACTAACTCTTAATTAGCTGTTCATTCTTCTACTCTGGAACTAAAACTAAATTCGTCCATCGGTGGTTCTGTTCCTTAGATTTCAAGCAAAAGGCGTAAAAACCCCCCAGGGGAACGACATAAAACAACCAATCACAGTGATTGATATGCTCGTGAGGTCCTGGTGCGTACGCTTACAGCTTATCAGCCCATCGCAGGGGCTTCATGTCAGGCGTGTCCCCTCCCCAAAGGAGGTCAAGAGATGGGTGCGCGACATATATGTGCGAAACCCTTTTAACCGGCCAACGTTTTGAGTTTAGTGTGCAGCGTTGTCACTCCCCGGACTCCGGGCTGTTTCACGGGGGACATGTGAATGTACATTGAAAGGTCGATGAAGGAGCAGGAGAGGAAGACCACGTGGTTCATAATTGCACTGTGTGTGTGTGTGTGTGTGAGAGAGAGAGAGTGTGAGACATTGCGGAGCGGGGTGTGTGTGCCTGTTCCTTGTAATTGACGCAGATATACATATGTTCTTACAGGTTTCAAACAGACTGTGTACTGTCAAACAATGCATCTACAGGTGTGTAAAGATGTGTGTTGCTTTGCGCACACACGTGTGACACATTTTTCATGGACACTGACAACTGACCTGTGTGCGTGAGTGTGTGTGTGCGTGTGTGTGTGTGTGTGTATCCCACAGGATTGATGTCAGGGTTCCAGGAGAGAATCAGTGAGGCTGACCGAGGGGCCAAGGGGCCACAGTGTGCTCACTGAGCCTCTCAGACAGAAGGACAGAGAAACAAACATCATAGAGAGAGAGACAGAGAGAGAGAGACAGAGACCACCACCACCACCTCCATCTCCCCTTTGTCAGTTTCCTTCCTTCCTTCATCCGCCCTTCCTCCTCGTGTTCCCTTTCTTCTCCTCCCCTTGTATCCATCGCTCTTTTGTGGTTTTCATTCCTCCGCTGCCTCTCCATTCTTTGTCCTCATCGCTTTTCTGCCATGTGACCCACTCTCCCGTGTGCTGCTCTTGCTCTTTTGGATTTCTTATTATCGCTTTCTCTACATTCCCACTGATCCCCAGACCTCTCCCTCTCTCTCTCTCCCTCTCTCTCCCTCTCTCTCCCCCTCTCTCTGTGGACAGAGACAATTACTGTATGGATGCCGTCAGATGGTCCAGTCCTGCAGGAGCTGTCCTCTACAACACACACTATTGACACAGTGTCACCATAGGTGGGTGAAAGTGGGGCGGTGTTCGGTCGGGCGTCTTCCTCATCATTTATCATAACTACTATGTTAGGAGCCGTTTGACGGGGAAAACCAATTCCAAAAACAACATTTGGGAAGATGTAGTGTACTGTTTTTGGAGTCCGATTGATTTTGGATTTTCTTGAAAATAAAAAACGGTGAGCCAGTTTGTTTGACCATGCGGGGTGTGGTAGGTGTTTTCCTAAAGAGAAACGACACCTGGATGTGCTCCTATCTCTAGTAGCTCTAGTAATGGTCTGAAATTGACCATACCTGATACCTGATAACGGTATGTGTGTGTGTCTATCTCCCCCACCACCTTCCAAATGAATGTATACGTGTTTTTCTTGCTGCATATGTGTTAAATGTCTGATGTCATGTGTGTAAAAGTCTAGGTGTTTTGGATTATGTATGTATCTTGTGTGCCACAGATGTGTAGCATGTTTGTCGGTCAGAAAAGCCTGGCGAAAAATGTATGACAAAAACATATGAATGACTGTGAAAAAGAATTTCCCCAAGGGGACAACTAATAAACTAACTAACTAACCTAACTAACTGTAAAGAGAGGTCCTGAGGATGTCTTGGCTTGGTTCATTTGCCGTTGTTTTGTGTGCGTTTGGTGTTGAGAGAAACACAGTCCAAACAGTGTTTTGAAAGAAGGAAAGAAATAATTTCCGAGCGCAGTCTGCTGACGTGCGTCGGATAAAACCAGTCATTCTATTCTGACACATTTCATCCTTGTGTGGTTTTAATTGAGGCAGTGTAGCACAAGGTCTCCTTCCTCCCTGCTTGGAGATGGATGCACATCGGTGGGCACTAGTGAGGCACCACTCCTAATCCAAATAGTATTATTAATATATCATTTCTGCCCAGAGCTCTTAATCCATTGACATGCATTGAAAGCAGTTTGAAGGAAAGCGCTCCGTACCAAATCCATGTGAATCGAGGTTGGAAGTGTGCAGAAGGAATTACCCCCACCGGCTACCGCTGCTTGCTATTAATACATCTATTATGTTACACATTTAGTTTAATTAAAACTGAATTCTCATTATACGGTGTCAAGGGTCAAAGGGAGTCCACAGAACCAACAATGACAATTAACATTTGCATGCCTTTTGAGGAGGGTGGAAAATCGAAGCGCCCGTCGGAGCAGCCCAGCTCACGCTGCAAAAAGAAACAATTGCTACCTGTAAGATAATAATAGCACATTTATCCATGAGACCATATATCCTCCTTTACAGAGACACAACAGATGCGTTGGGGATAGAGAGAGAGAGAGAGAGAGAGAGAGAGAGAGAGAGAGAGAGAGAGTGAGATTCAGAAACGAGAGTGCGGCCATCTAATTCAGAAGCATGTTCGGGAGATTAAGCTGGCAGGAAGCTAACTGAAGCCCCTCCCCCTCGCCGCAGTTACGACCAATGGAGAGCCTCGTATTAGAGGTTTTGCCGATTGCTCACACACTGGAAGTGACTGCTTAGACGAAAGCATCGAAACCTTTTGTAACCGTGCCTTAAAAAAAAGGCACCAAAATGATGTTTGCAATTCTTTGTTTTTGTTTGCACATTTTGCAACACACTTGCAAAACACTTACGCACCGTTTCCTTACATTTATTTTATTTAAACAGGGACAATAGACATGGCCACCGACTGGCCCAGAGTTAGCTAAGATAGCTACATTTCATCAGCCGTCCCTGGGCATGAGACACTGCGTTCAAGATTGAAATCTCTTGCGATCATCGGGAAAACACTTCTATTCAAAATGCAACATACCTGGAATTGGCGACATCCACACCCACACATGAAACACATGAAAACACTGATACATGTCATTCATTGAACACCAACCAGTCTGAGCCTGAGCACTACAAACAGACCTCAGGTAAGCTCACCTATTTTGCCAGAACTTGGAAACATGGAGGCAGTGAGAGCGAGAGGAAGAGGTTGAGGAAGCGAGAGAGGAGCAGGAGGAGGAGGAGGAGGAGGAGGAGGACAAGAACAAAGAAGGGGACAGACGGAGAAATATTTCCGACGGCATTAGGGACACTTTGGGGGACCGCACCATAAATCAAGGCCTGACGATGAGGGAGGCGACGGGCGGAGAGCCCGGCCTGACCTGAGTCACTACGCGGGAGCATCCATAATACGGACATTTAGACTGGAGGACAGGTGTGTCTGCACCTGTAGCTGTGTAACTGTTGCGCATCATTCTGCATCACAGTGCAATATGATGTAGTCCTACAATATTATAGGTCCATGCTCCTCAGTGAACAAAACATAAATAAATCAGTATAGTGCTTTGAAGTACATGAAATACAGTTTTAACAAATGACGTCATGACGTCTGTTCACCCATGAACAAGAACTGGCCATCGTCAATCAACAACACCAGCTTGTGGTTTTGACTGAATGTGTGTGTGGCCCGGACTCATGGGTTCATTTTCACTGATTCAATCTGAGCCAGAACCAGCCGCCAGGGCCGGACCGCGATAGGACAAAGGGCCGTTGTGAATGTGCCTGGGCAGCGTGGGGGGGGGGGGAGATATCACCTTGTGTACTTGTTGTGCTCTTGTTAATAAAGCTTTAAATGACCCTGTGCCTGTTAATGTTATGTTCCAGCCAGATCACTAAGGTCCTCCACTGTTATTCTCGTATATGCTCCTTATGTGTCCCATAAAAGCGCCGGTGAGAGTCGGCCTTGTGTTCCCAAGCCGCCACACTGAGGATCTCACCGCCTCTGGATATTACAAACGGCAAGCCGTCTCTGTATTGTTAAAAGGAAATTAAAGACCTATCTTTTTAATGTGGCTTTTAATTTGGAGTACTGTTATAGCCTCAGTATTTAAGTTCGAACCATTGGTTTTTACATACTTTTTTTTCATCCCTCTTCTTTATTTTATTGATTTGTCATTTTGCACATTTTAATTTTTTGTTTTGTCTGAGTTTCCATGTTGCTATGTGAAGCACTTGGGGCTGCATGTCTGTATGAAAGGTGCCATATGAATAGAGCTGTGCGCCGCCATTAGCCTGCAAGGAGTCCTCCATCACCATGCCACCGCAGGTCCCTACAATTAAGCAATATCGTGCGAGAGGGAGCCGAAGATAATCACAGCCGAGCTGATATTCAGTATAACAGCACGACCTCAAGTGTGATATTGCTTTTATACAACGGTTCTACAAGCGCCATTTATTAGTCGACAGTAATAAGCGACAACAGATTATGATTTGTTTGTTTGTTTAATCATTTATTTGGCTCTGCCAACGCAAATGGTGCCGCGTTGCAAGGCAACACATACATTTGCTGTTACCGCAGGATCGGTTATGACTAAAAGAGCTGTAAAGCGGAGCGACGCATGGATAGTTAAAAGTCCCGGTGCTGTTGTACTGAATATCAGCACTCATGTTCTGCCTCTTGTCCAATCAAATGACTCGGTGGGAACTAACTGTTGTATAATGTTGCACACATAATCACATTTGTGGATGCGCTTCATAATGCAGCTGTACAGGACGGAGCAGAGCGGCCCAGGTTTGTCATCAGGGATAATGTCAGCGGCCCACTGGGCGGCTCTGGTCCTGGACCGGTTCACCGACCACAATAACTTGACAGTTGTATACTTGTACCGTCTGCATTTTTCAATTGGATTGAGGAATTATTTTTGGCCTGGCGTTGGACAGTGCATGACCGCCAACCCGACGCCCGCCTGCCTGTTCTGCTAGCAGTGGAGGAGACATGTGGAGACGTTGAGGTGGGGTCAGTCCGGGGTTGGAAAAACGACACGCAAGCCGATTTTTTCTTTTTCCCCCCGTTGCCTAGCCAGGGATGACATTGGTCGCGACGTGGATGAGGCGATGTGGCCAGGCCACGCTAACAGGTCCAGATCCAGCCAACAGCGGGATCCATAACAGATGCCTTCACTAACTGTACAATCAGCAACTCTGATCTTTTTCGGGTTGCGGTTGGTCAGGGGAAAGTTAAAAACAGCCGCGTGTCGTATATCCTCCCATTCAAGTTCACACTGGCAACGTTGCGATCGCGTATTTGCCCGTTCATGATGTAGGCGGCGGCCGGACGCATAGCAAGATAAGTCGATACACAGAGACACACGTATTGCAATCGAATATGAACGTGATCTCATGCAACGAGGCTCCATCACAGGACCGGCGGCGGCGGCGGTGGGGGGGCGCCGCTTCACGTACGAAACATCAGGGGAGGCCGCCCTCCACGTAAATGACTGACTGAATCGGTTAGCGCTCACTTCACCCACTCATATCCCGTTGCTCTCTTCTCTCCCTCCTTTCCCTCGCTGCCCGCCTGCAGAAAGGGATCGACTGCTGGGATGTAAATGGAAAGACGACTCCGGTCTGTCGATCTAGCGTTTAATTCAAATTGGCGTTACCGCGGCGGCGCTTACAGGCCTCGCGAGGCCGGGCCGTAGGAGGCTGACTGTGTTCCCCGCCGCGTGGGCCACGACCGCGGG